>JAVTVY010029067.1:0-119747 GCA_036873755.1 Hanleya hanleyi | reverse complement strand
CCCTAGTCTGTGTGGCCACTATCAGTAAGTAATCCCTCCCTTGTCTGTGTGGCCACTATCAGTAAGTAATCTCTCCCTAGTCTGTGTGGCCACTATCAGTAAGTAATACCTCCGTAGTCTGTGTGGCCACTATCAGTAAGTAATCACTCCCTAGTCTGTTTGGCCACTATCAGTAAGTAATCACTCCCCAGTCTGTGTGGCCACTATCAGTAAGTAATCCCTCCCCAGTCTGTGTGGCCACTATCAGTAAGTAATCCCTCCCTAGTCTGTGTTGCAACTATCAGTAAGTAATCCCTCCCTAGTCTGTGTGGCCACTATCAGTAAGTAATCACTCCCCAGTCTGTGTGGCCACTATCAGTAAGTAATCCATCCCTAGTCTGTGTGGCCACTATCAGTAAGTAATCACTCCCTAGTCTGTGTGGCCACTCTCAGTAAGTAATCCCTCCCTAGTCTGTGTGGCCACTATCAGTAAGTAATCCCTCCCAAGTCTGTGTGGCCACTATCAGTAAGTAATCGCTCCCTAGTCTGTGTGGCCACTATCAGTAAGTAATCACTCCCTTGTCTGTGTGGCCACTATCAGTAAGTAATCACTCCCTAGTCTGTGTGGGCACTATCAGTAAGTAATCCCTCCCTAGTCTGTGTGACCACTATCAGTAAGTAATCCCTCCCTAGTCTGTGTGACCACTATCAGTAAGTAATCGCTCCCTAGTCTGTGTGGCGACTATCAGTAAGTAATCCCTCCCTTGTCTGTGTAGCCACTATCAGTAAGTATTCGCTCCCTAGTCTGTTTGGCCACTATCAGTAAGTAATCGCTCCCTAGTCTGTCTGACCACTATCAGTAAGTATTCCCTCCCTTGTCTGTGTGGCCACTATCAGTAAGTAATCACTCCCTAGTCTGTGTGGCCACTATCAGTAAGTAATCCCTCCCTAGTCTGTGTGGCCACTATCAGTAAGTAATCCCTCCCTAGTCTGTGTGGCCACTATCAGTAAGTAATCGCTCCCCAGTCTGTGTGGCCACTATCAGTAAGTAATCCCTCCCTAGTCTGTGTGGCCACTATCAGTAAGTAATCCCTCCCTAGTCTGTGTGGCGACTCTCGGTAAGTAATCCCTCCCTAGTCTGTGTGGCCACTATTAGTAAGTAATCGCTCCCTAGTCTGTGTGGCCACTATCAGTAAGTAATCACTCCCTTGTCTGTGTGGCCACTATCAGTAAGGAATCACTCCCTAGTCTGTGTGACCACTATCAGTAAGTAATCGCTCCCTAGTCTGTGTGGCGACTATCAGTAAGTAATCGATCCCTAGTCTGTGTGGCCACTATCAGTAAGTAATCCCTCCCTTGTCTGTGTGGCCACTATCAGTAAGTAATCCCTCCCTAGCCTGTGTGGCCACTATCAGTAAGTAATCGCTCCCCAGTCTGTGTGGCCACTATCAGTAAGTAATCCCTCCCTAGTCTGTGTGGCCACTATCAGTAAGTAATCCCTCCCTAATCTGTGTGGCCACTCTCAGTAAGTAATCCCTCCCTAGTCTGTGTGGCCACTATCAGTAAGTAATCCCTCCCTAGTCTGTGTGGCCACTACCAGTAAGTAATCGCTCCCCAGTCTGTGTGGCCACTATCAGTAAGTAATCCCTACCTAGTCTGTGGCCACTATCAGTAAGTAATCCCTCCCTAATCTGTGTGGCCACTCTCAGTAAGTAATCCCTCCCTAGCCTGTGTGGCCACTATCATTAAGTAATCGCTCACTAGTCTGTGTGGCGACTATCAGTAAGTAATCCCTCCCTTGTCTGTGTAGCCACTATTAGTAAGTAATCCCTCCCTAGTCTGTGTGGCCACTATCAGTAAGTAATCGCTCCCTAGTGTGTGTGGCCACTATCAGTAAGTAATCACTCCCTTGCCTGTGTGGCCACTATCAGTAAGTAATCCCTCCCTTGTCTGTGTGGCCACTATCAGGAAGTAATCCCTCCCTAGTCTGTGTGGCCACTATCAGTAAGTAATCCCTCCATTGTCTGTGTGGCCACTATCAGTAAGTAATCCCTCCCTTGTTTGTGTGGCCACTATTAGTAAGTAATCACTCGCTAGTCTGTGTGGCCACTATCAGTAAGTAATCCAACCCTATTTTGTGTGGCCACTATTATTAATTAGTAATCCCTCCCTTGCCTCTGTGGCCACTATCAATAAGTAATCCCTCCCTAGTCTGCGTGGCCCCTATCAGTAAGTAATCCCTCCCTAGTCTGTGTGGCCACTATCAGTAAGTAATCCCTCCCTTGTCTGTGTGGCCACTATCAGTAAGTAATCTCTCCCTAGTCTGTGTGGCCACTATCAGTAAGTAATCCCTCCCTAGTCTGTGTGGCCACTATCAGTAAGTAATCCTTCCCTAGTCTGTGTGGCCACTATCAGTAAGTAATCACTCCCTAGTCTGTTCGGCCATTATCAGTAAGTAATCACTCCCCAGTCTGTGTGGCCACTATCAGTAAGTAATCCCTCCCCAGTCTGTGTGGCCACTATCAGTAAGTAATCCCTCCCTAGTATGTGTGGCCACTATAAGTAAGTAATCCCTCCCTAGTCTGTGTGGCCACTATCAGTAAGTAATCACTCCCCAGTCTGTGTGGCCACTATCAGTAAGTAATCCCTCCCTAGTCTGTGTGGCCACTATCAGTAAGTAATCCCCCCCTAGTCTGTGTGGCCACTCTCAGTAAGTAATCCCTCCCTAGTCTGTGTGGCCACTATCAGTAAGTAATCGCTCCATAGTCTGTGTGGCCACTATCAGTAAGTAATCCCTCCCAAGTCTGTGTGGCCACTATCAGTAAGTAATCGCTCCCTGGTCTGTGTGGCCACTATCAGTAAGTAATCACTCCCTTGTCTGTGTGGCCACTATCAGTAAGTAATCACTCCCTAGTCTGTGTGGGCACTATCAGTAAGTAATCCCTCCCTAGTCTGTGTGGCCACTATCAGTAAGTAATCGCTCCCTAGTCTGTGTGGCCACTATCAGTAAGTAATCACTCCCTTGCCTGTGTGGCCACTATCAGTAAGTAATCCCTCCCTTGCCTGTGTGGCCACTATCAGTAAGTAATCCCTCCCTTGTCTGTGTGGCCACTATCAGTAAGTAATCCCTCCCTAGTCTGTGTGGCCACTATCAGTAAGTAATCCCTCCCTTGTTTGTGTGGCCACTATTAGTAAGTAGTCACTCGCTAGTCTGTGTGGCCAGTATCAGTAAGTAATCCAACCCTATTTTGTGTGGCCACTATCATTAATTAGTAATCCCTCCCTTGCCTCTGTGGCCACTATCAATAAGTAATCCCTCCCTAGTCTGCGTGGCCACTATCAGTAAGTAATCCCTCCCTAGTCTGTGTGACCACTATCAGTAAGTAATCCCTCCCTTGTCTGTGTGGCCACTATCAGTAAGTAATCTCTCCCTAGTCTGTGTGGCCACTATCAGTAAGTAATCCCTCCCTAGTCTGTGTGGCCACTATCAGTAAGTAATCCTCCCTAGTCTGTGTGGCCACTATCAGTAAGTAATCACTCCCTAGTCTGTTTGGCCACTATCAGTAAGTCCCCAGTCTGTGTGGCCACTATCAGTAAGTAATCCCTCCCTAGTCTGTGTGGCCACTATCAGTAAGTAATCCCTCCCTAGTCTGTGTGGCCACTATCAGTAAGTAATCACTCCCCAGTCTGTGTGGCCACTATCAGTAAGTAATCCATCCCTAGTCTGTGTGGCCACTATCAGTAAGTAATCACTCCCTAGTCTGTGTGGCCACTCTCAGTAAGTAATCCCTCCCTAGTCTGTGTGGCCACTATCAGTAAGTAATCGCTCCCTAGTCTGTGTGGCCACTATCAGTAAGTAATCCCTCCCAAGTCTGTGTGGCCACTATCAGTAAGTAATCGCTCCCTAGTCTGTGTGGCCACTATCAGTAAGTAATCACTCCCTTGTCTGTGTGGCCACTATCAGTAAGTAATCACTCCCTAGTCTGTGTGGGCACTATCAGTAAGTAATCCCTCCCTAGTCTGTGTGACCACTATCAGTAAGTAATCGCTCCCTAGTCTGTGTGGCGACTATCAGTAAGTAATCCCTCCCTTGTCTGTGTAGCCACTATCAGTAAGTATTCGCTCCCTAGTCTGTTTGGCCACTATCAGTAAGTAATCGCTCCCTAGTCTGTCTGACCACTATCAGTAAGTAATTCCTCCCTAATCTGTGTGGCGACTCTCAGTAAGTAATCCCTCCCTAGTCTGTGTGGCCACTATCATTAAGTAATCGCTCACTAGTCTGTGTGGCGACTATCAGTAAGTAATCCCTCCCTTGTCTGTGTAGCCACTATTAGTAAGTAATCCCTCCCTAGTCTGTGTGGCCACTATCAGTAAGTAATCGCTCCCTAGTGTGTTTGGCCACTATCAGTAAGTAATCCCTCCCTTGCCTGTGTGGCCACTATCAGTAAGTAATCCCTCCCTTGTCTGTGTGGCCACTATCAGTAAGTAATCCCTCCCTAGTCTGTGTGGCCACTATCAGTAAGTAATCCCTCCATTGTCTGTGTGGCCACTATCAGTAAGTAATCCCTCCCTTGTTTGTGTGGCCACTATTAGTAAGTAATCACTCGCTAGTCTGTGTGGCCACTATCAGTAAGTAATCCAACCCTATTTTGTGTGGCCACTATCATTAATTAGTAATCCCTCCCTTGCCTCTGTGGCCACTATCAATAAGTAATCCCTCCCTAGTCTGCGTGGCCCCTATCAGTAAGTAATCCCTCCCTAGTCTGTGTGGCCACTATCAGTAAGTAATCCCTCCCTTGTCTGTGTGGCCACTATCAGTAAGTAATCTCTCCCTAGTCTGTGTGGCCACTATCAGTAAGTAATACCTCCCTAGTCTGTGTGGCCACTATCAGTAAGTAATCCTTCCCTAGTCTGTGTGGCCACTATCAGTAAGTAATCACTCCCTAGTCTGTTTGGCCACTATCAGTAAGTAATCACTCCCCAGTCTGTGTGGCCACTATCAGTAATTAATCCCTCCCCAGTCTGTGTGGCCACTATCAGTAAGTAATCCCTCCCTAGTATGTGTGGCCACTATAAGTAAGTAATCCCTCCCTAGTCTGTGTGGCCACTATCAGTAAGTAATCACTCCCCAGTCTGTGTGGCCACTATCAGTAAGTAATCCCTCCCTAGTCTGTGTGGCCACTATCAGTAAGTAATCCCCCCCTAGTCTGTGTGGCCACTCTCAGTAAGTAATCCCTCCCTAGTCTGTGTGGCCACTATCAGTAAGTAATCGCTCCCTGGTCTGTGTGGCCACTATCAGTAAGTAATCACTCCCTTGTCTGTGTGGCCACTATCAGTAAGTAATCACTCCCTAGTCTGTGTGGGCACTATCAGTAAGTAATCCCTCCCTAGTCTGTGTGGCCACTATCAGTAAGTAATCGCTCCCTAGTCTGTGTGGCCACTATCAGTAAGTAATCACTCCCTTGCCTCTGTGGCCATTATCAGTAAGTAATCCCTCCCTTGTCTGTGTGGCCACTATCAGTAAGTAATCCCTCCCTAGTCTGTGTGGCCACTATCAGTAAGTAATCCCTCCCTTGTCTGTGTGGCCACTATCAGTAAGTAATCCCTCCCTTGTTTGTGTGGCCACTATTAGTAAGTAATCACTCGCTAGTCTGTGTGGCCACTATCAGTAAGTAATCCAACCCTATTTTGTGTGGCCACTATTATTAATTAGTAATCCCTCCCTTGCCTCTGTGGCCACTATCAATAAGTAATCCCTCCCTAGTCTGCGTTGCCACTATCAGTAAGTAATCCCTCCCTAGTCTGTGTGGCCACTATCAGTAAGTAATCCCTCCCTTGTCTGTGTGGCCACTATCAGTAAGTAATCTCTCCCTAGTCTGTGTGGCACTATCAGTAAGTAATCCCTCCCTAGTCTGTGTGGCCACTATCAGTAAGTAATCCCTCCCTAGTCTGTGTGGCCACTATCAGTAAGTAATCACTCCCTAGTCTGTGTGGCCACTATCAGTAAGTAATCCTCCCCAGTCTGTGTGGCCACTATCAGTAAGTAATCCCTCCCTAGTCTGTGTGGCCACTATCAGTAAGTAATCCCTCCCTAGTCTGTGTGGCCACTATCAGTAAGTAATCACTCCCCAGTCTGTGTGGCCACTATCAGTAAGTAATCCCTCCCTAGTCTGTGTGGCCACTATCAGTAAGTAATCACTCCCTAGTCTGTGTGGCCACTCTCAGTAAGTAATCCCTCCCTAGTCTGTGTGGCCACTATCAGTAAGTAATCGCTCCATAGTCTGTGTGGCCACTATCAGTAAGTAATCCCTCCCAAGTCTGTGTGGCCACTATCAGTAAGTAATCGCTCCCTGGTCTGTGTGGCCACTATCAGTAAGTAATCACTCCCTTGTCTGTGTGGCCACTATCAGTAAGTAATCACTCCCTAGTCTGTGTGGGCACTATCAGTAAGTAATCCCTCCCTAGTCTGTGTGACCACTATCAGTAAGTAATCGCTCCCTAGTCTGTGTGGCGACTATCAGTAAGTAATCCCTCCCTTGTCTGTGTAGCCACTATCAGTAAGTATTCGCTCCCTAGTCTGTTTGGCCACTATCAGTAAGTAATCGCTCCCTAGTCTGTCTGACCACTATCAGTAAGTATTCCCTCCCTTGTCTGTGTGGCCACTATCAGTAAGTAATCACTCCCTAGTCTGTGTGGCCACTATCAGTAAGTAATCCCTCCCTAGTCTGTGTGGCCACTATCAGTAAGTAATCCCTCCCTAGTCTGTGTGGCCACTATCAGTAAGTAATCCCTCCCTAGTCTGTGTGGCCACTATCAGTAAGTAATCCCTCCCCAGTCTGTGTGGCCACTATCAGTAAGTAATCCCTCCCTAGTCTGTGTGGCCACTATCAGTAAGTAATCCCTCCCTAGTCTGTGTGGCCACTCT
This sequence comes from Hanleya hanleyi, assembly GCA_036873755.1. NCBI lineage: Eukaryota > Metazoa > Mollusca > Polyplacophora > Lepidopleurida > Hanleyidae > Hanleya > Hanleya hanleyi. The sequence goes on along the minus strand of JAVTVY010029067.1, from coordinate 112,843 downwards.
CAGTAAGTAATCCCTCCCTAGTCTGTGTGGCCACTATCAGTAAGTAATCGCTCCCTAGTCTGTGTGGCCACTATCAGTAAGTAATCACTCCCTTGTCTGTGTGGCCACTATCAGTAAGGAATCACTCCCTAGTCTGTGTGACCACTATCAGTAAGTAATCGCTCCCTAGTCTGTGTGGCGACTATCAGTAAGTAATCGATCCCTAGTCTGTGTGGCCACTATCAGTAAGTAATCCCTCCCTTGTCTGTGTGGCCACTATCAGTAAGTAATCCCTCCCTAGTCTGTGTGGCCACTATCAGTAAGTAATCGCTCCCTAATCTGTGTGGCCACTATCAGTAAGTAATCACTCCCTTGCCTGTGTGGCCTCTATCAGTAAGTAATCACTCCCTAGTCTGTGTGGCCACTATCAGTAAGTAAAACTTCCCTTGTCTGTGTGGCCACTATCAGTAAGTAATCCCTCCCTAGTCTGTGTGGCCACTATCGGTAAGTAATGCCTCCCTAGTCTGTGTGGCCACTATCAGTAAGTAATCACTCCCTAGTCTGTGTGGCCACTATCAGTAAGTAATCACTCCCCAGTCTGTGTGGCCACTATCAGTAAGTAATCCCTCCCTAGTCTGTGTGGCCACTATCAGTAAGTAATACCTCCCTAGTGTGTGTGGCCACTATCAGTAAGTAATCCCTCCCTAGTCTGTGTGGCCACTCTCAGTAAGTAATCCCTCCCTAGTCTGTGTGGCCACTATCAGTAAGTAATCGCTCCCTAGTCTGTGTGGCCACTATCAGTAAGTAATCCCTCCCTAGTCTGTGTGGGCACTATCAGTAAGTAATCGCTCCCTTGCCTGTGTAGCCACTATCAGTAAGTAATCACTCCCTAGTCTGTGTGGCCACTATCAGTAAGTAATCACTCCCTTGCCTGTGTAGCCACTATCAGTAAGTAATCACTCCCTAGTCTGTGTGGCCACTATCAGTAAGTAATCCCTCCCTTGTCTGTGTGGCCACTATCAATAAGTAATCCATCCCTAGTCTGTGTGGTCACTATCAGTAAGTAATCCATCCCTAGTCTGTGTGGCCACTATCAGTAAGTAATCCCTCCCTTGTCAGTGTGGCCACTATCAGTAAGTAATCCATCCCTTGTCTGTGCGGCCACTATTATTAAGTAATCACTCCCTAGTCTGTGTGGCCACTATCAGTAAGTAATCCAACCCTATTTTGTGTTGCCACTATCATTAATTAGTAATCCCTCCCTTGCCTCTGTGGCCACTATCAGTAAGTAATCCCTCCCTAGTCTGCGTGGCCACTATCAGTAAGTAATCCCTCCCTAGTCTGTGTGGCCACTATCAGTAAGTAATCCCTCCCTACTCTGTGTGGCCACTATCAGTAAGTAATCGCTCCCTAGTATGTGTGGCCACTATCAGTAAGTAATCCTCCCTTGTCTGTGTGGCCACTATCAGTAAGTAATCCCTCCCTTGTCTGTGTGGCCACTATCAGTAAGTAATCCCTCCCTAGTCTGTTTGGCCACTATCGGTAAGTAATCCCTCCCTAGTCTGTGTGGCCACTATCAGTAGGTAATCACTCCCTAGTCTGTGTGGCCACTATCAGTAAGTAATCACTCCCCAGTCTGTGTGGCCACTATCAGTAAGTAATCCCTCCCTAGTCTGAGTGGCCACTATCAGTAAGTAATCCCTCCCTTGTGTGTGTCGCCACTCTCAGTAAGTAATCCCTCCCTAGTCGTGGGTGGTTGGGTGGGTTCAGGTTCCTGTTGCTTCAATGCATTTTGCTGAGAAGCAACAGGAACTTGACAATGTGATGTCTAGCACTGTAATATCACTTGTCTTTATTGCACCATGTAAGCGTCTTGTGCGCTGTCCTTAGTGTTTTATAGGGTGGATGGAGGGTGTCTGGTTCCATGCTGCTTCAAAGATTTCTTCTTTGAAGTAGCAGGAACACAACTGGGCTGGGTGGTGCTTAGTTGGTTCGTCATGATATAGCTGAAATATTGTTGAAAGCGACGTTAAATTCTATTCACTCACTCACTCCCTCCCTAGTCTGCGTGGCCACTATCAGTAAGTAATCGATCCCTAGTCTGTGTGGCCACTATCAGTAAGTAATCCCTCCCTAGTCTGTGTAGGCACTATCAGTAAGTAATCGCTCCCTAGTCTGTGTGGCCACTATCAGTAAGTAATCACTCCCTTGTCTGTGTGGCCACTATCAGTAAGTAATCACTCCCTAGTCTGTGTAGCCTCTATCAGTAAGTAATCCCTCCCTAGTCTGTGGCCACTATCAATAAGTAATCCCTCCCCAGTCTGTGTGGCCACTATCAGTAAGTAATCGCTCCCCAGTCTGTGTGGCCACTATCAGTAAGTAATCCCTCCCTTGTCTGTGTGGCCAGTATCAGTAAGTAATCCCTCCCTACTCTGTGTGGCCACTATCAGTAAGTAATCGCTCCCTAGTATGTGGGGCCACTATCAGTAATCGCTCCCTAGTCTGTGTGGCCACTATCAGTAAGTAATCCCTCCCTAGTCTGTGTGGCCACTATCAGTAAGTAATCGCTCCCTAGTCTGTGTGACCACTATCAGTAAGTAATCACTCCCTTGTCTGTGTGGCCACTATCAGTAAGTAATCACTCCCTAGTCTGTGTGGCCACTATCACTATGTAATCCCTCCCTAGTCTGTGTGTCCACTATCAGTAAGTAATCGCTCCCTAGTCTGTGTGCCCACTATCAGTAAGTAATCGCTCCCTAGTCTGTGTGGCCACTATCAGTAAGTAACCCCTCCCTTGTCTGTGTGGCCACTATCAGTAAGTAATCCCTCCCTAGTCTGTGTGGCCACTATCAGTAAGTAATCGCTCTCTACTCTGTGTGGATACTATCATTAAGTAATCGCTCCCTAGTCTGTGTGGCCACTATCAGTAAGTCATCACTCCCTTGTCTGTGTGGCCACTATCAGTAAGTAATCCCTCCCTTGTCTGTGTGGCCACTATCAATAAGTAATTCATCCCTAATCTGTGTGGCCACTGTCAGTAAGTAATCCCTCCCTAGTCTGTGTGGCCACTATCAGTAAGTAATCCCTCCCTAGTGTTTGTGGCCACTATCAGTAAGTAATCCCTCCCTAGTCTGTGTGGCCACTATCAGTAAGTAATCCCTCTCTAGTCTGTGTGGCCACTATCAGTAAGTAATCCCTCCCTAGTCTGTGTGGCCACTATCAGTAAGTAATCCCTCCCTAGTCTGTGGCCACTATCAGTAAGTAATCCCTCCCTTGTCTGTGTGGCCACTATCAGTAAGTAATCCCCCCCTTGTCTGTGTGGCCACTCTCAGTAAGTGAACCCTCCGTAGTCTGTGTTGCCACTATCAGTAAGTAATCCCTCCCTAGTCTGTGTGGCCACTATCAGTAAGTAATCCCTCTCCAGTCTGTGTGGCCACTATCAGTAAGTAATCACTCCCCAGTCTGTGTGGCCACTATCAGTAAGTAATCCCTCCCTTGTCTGTGTTGCCGCTATCAGTAAGTAATCCCTTCCTAGTCTGTGTGACCACTATCAGTAAGTAATCGCTCCCTAGTCTGTGTGGCCACTATCAGTAAGTAATCGCTCCCTAGTCTGTGTGGCCACTATCAGTAAGTAATCCCACCCTTGTCTGTGTGGCCACTATCAGTAAGTAATCCCTCCCTAGTCTGTGTGGCCACTATCAGTAAGTAATCGCTCTCTACTCGGTGTGGCCACTATCAGTAAGTAATCGCTCCCTAGTCTGTGTGGCCACTATCAGTAAGTAATCCCACCCTAGTCTGTGTGGCCACTATTAATAATTACTAATCGCTCCCTTGCCTGTGTGGCTACTATCAGTAAGTAATCCCACCCTAGTCTGTGTGGCCGCTATCAGTAAGTGATCCCTTCCTAGCCTGTGTGTGGCCACTATCAGTAAGTATATGAGTGGATACATTAGTGGGAGACAATATGCCAGGTACTGACACTCACATTTTTTTGAGTGTATGCATTAGTGGGAAGTGATGTGGCTGTTACCAAGGTTGAGATCAAAAGGTCAATGGTCAAGATCACTGACCACCAGCAACTCAGTCTAATGACGTAGTTGATATTACCATTGAATTATTTTTCAGATCTCTCTCCAGTATTTTCATTCTTCTGCTTCTCAAATACCATTTTGTATTATTTTAATTACAGTGCAGATATCGGATGATGGGAAGTACTTGATTCATTTTGATGGATGGGGAAACAATTATGACTACTGGGCGGAGCCAACTGAACCTGATCTCCACCCCCTTGGTTACATGGAATTTATAGGCCACACCCATCCGAATCGGAACGCCAAGCTTCAGAAGCCACATGGTAAATCAGCAGCCTGACTATGGTTCTTCATATTATTATCATTTTATCAGGAGGTCCAATGAGATTTGAACAGATTGTTTTGAACCTTCTTTTCTCTGAAGAAGTGTAATTATTATTTGGGGTTATTAGTTTTTTGTATAATAGGGGAACATTGCTGTGCCTTTCAAAGCCTTTCCCCACTTATCCTCTCTCCCCTCACCATCTTTTGAAGACAAAATAATCTTACAGATTGCACTGACCAGGAGGATTTTTTAGCACCTTAAGTACATGTATATAACCCCAACCTATGTTCTACATGTATGATCCAGCTACTACAACCCAAACTACAACCCAAGATGGGTGTCCACCCCACCCCATCCCACCCTCTACTCGCATGTATTGTCCTCCTCCACGAAGTGGTGGGAGGACTTGGAAATGCTAGCCGTCCGTCCTTCCGTCCGTCCTTCCGTCCGTCCCTCCGTCCGTCCCACATCTTGTGAACGCGATATCTTGAGAACAATTCGACCAATTGACTTCAAACTTGAGAAGGTGCTTCACATCAGTTAGACGGCCATTGGTATTGATTTTCACTGAGGTACGTAATCCAAGATGGCCACCATCGACCATATTGGATTCTGTCCGTCCCACATCTTGTGAACGCGATATCTCAAGAACAATTCGACCGATTGACTTCAAACTTGAGAAGGTGCTTCACATCAGTTAGACGGCCATTGGTATTGATTTTCACTGAAGTACGTAATCCAAGATGGCCGCCATCGACCATATTGGATTCTGTTCGTCCCACATCTTGTGAACGCGATATCTCAAGAACAATTCCACCAATCAACTTCAAGCTTGGGAAGGTTCTTCACATCAGTTAGACGGCCATTGGTATTGATTTTCACTGAGGTACGTAATCCAAGATGGCTGCCATTGACCATATTGGATTCTGTCCATCCCACATCTTGTGAATGTGATATCTCGACAACAGTTTGACCAATCCACTTCAAACTTGAGAATATGCTTCGCATCAGTTAAACGGCCATTGGTTTTGATTTTCACTGAGATACGTAATCCAAGATGGGTGCCATAGACCATATTGGGTTCACTCCGTTCCACATCTTGTTAACACGATATCTCAAAAACAAATCGACTTCAAACTTGGGAAGGTTTTTCACATCAGTTAGATGGCCATTGGTATTGGTTTTCACTGAGGTACGTAATCCAAGATGGCTGCCATCGACCATATTGGATTCTGTCCATCCCACATCTTGTGAACGCGATATCTCGAGAACAGTTTGACCAATCGACTTCAAACTTGAGAATGTGCTTCACATCAATTAGACGGCCATTGGTATTGATTTTCACTGAGGTACATAATCCAAGATGGCTGCCATTGACGATATTGGATTCCATCCGTCTCGGATCTTGTGAACGTGATATCTCGACAACAATTTGACCATTCAACTTCAAACTCGAGACGGTGCTTCACATCAGTTAGACAGCGATTGGTATTGATTTTCATTGAGGTAGTATGTAATCCAAGATGGCTGCCATTGACCATCTTGGATTTCACTCACCCATATTGTACCCATCTGTGTTGTGAACGCGATATCTTGATCTATTCCACTTATCGATTTATAAACCTCACCATCCACAAATCCATATACAACTGCAGACTTACATTCCAGTGTTACACTACCCATTACTGCTTCCCAAACCTCCTCAAATTGTCTAAAAAATTCCAGATGAACGTCTCTTTCCACATACACATATCAACTTTCCAAGTTATATTTAAGGAGATATTGGAAGCGTATATGCTGTATGCTCTCAAACAGGCTACTTGGCGGAGGACCTGCTAGCTACTCAGCTTGTTCCAATGAGTATGCAGGTCTAATTTAAACTCATACCGACACAAGTCTGACCCCCAAGGTAGATTTCTGGAGATTCAACCAACAGATGTAATTGCAAAGTTTTATACCATTCATTAGACGTTTTCTGAAGGAATCATTTGTTCCATTTGTGGAATATTCTCAGAATGACAAAACAATCTTGTCAATCAGTTTTTAATTTCCAGGTTATCCTAATTATCTGGATGTTTGTCCCCTCCCTCGCCGTTTTTCTAAAATTCACAGAATGGCCTAACATGCCCACTGCCATTTTTATTTCCAGGTTATCCAAAGTCATTTGATTGGGCCACTTATCTACAAGAGATAGAAGCCTTACCAGTTCCACATGAGATGTTTACAGAGGTATTGTCATGACAGTTGCATCCACTTACTAGCATATTTCTGTCAGGTCTAGAAAATTGTTGTCACTGGACGAAATACAATGAACACCTTTGAATGTACAGATTACATTTTACTATGCTGCAGCCCTCTCTTATATGTGTTTTATTAAAGTCAATGATATTCCTTCAGTTTATAATTAAACCTGCCCCCCCCCCCCAGTGGGGTTGGTGTGTCTATTTTGGTCAACCTTTCACAATAAAAGTTGCATTGGCAGGCAGCAATTCGACCTCTTGAAACTGCATTCCACCCCTGCCACTACTAATTGATTCTAATAATTTATCATGTCTACATTCTTGATTGATTCATTCAGGAGCAGACAGAGGGGACACCACCAGATGAAGAATTACGTGCCCTTGAGTTGTCTGGTGAAGGTTCCGGATTGGGAAACTGTTCCCTCAGCAGTAACAGACCTCTATGTACTTACACCTTCTTCTCAAATCTAAGGGATAAATGGGGGGGGGGGGGATATGAACACCGCTGTCCTTCCATCTATCAGTCTATCTGTCCATATGCTCAAACTTCCATGCTTAGTACCTTGTACACATGCACTGTCACCTTTTTTGCCTGTTCCGATGATATTTCTCAGAGTTTTTACCTTTTATGGTTAAAGTCAATATGCTCCATTATATTATTGTCCGGACTGTAATTTTCTGACTACTGGTACTTCAAGAACAAGTTTGATACTTGGTGAATTGCATGTATTTTGTGGTTAAAGTTTTTATCCCCCAGCCTGGAAGGGAGCGGGGAGAGAGCTGGGGGTGGCATACATCCAAACAATCTCTGATTTCTTCAATGCTGCACTATTCTGTCAGTTACTGCTTATTATGCATCTAAGGATCTTATTATGGATCTAAAGATCTTCTTATGTATCTAAGGATCTTTTTGGAAGCCCAACACTCATTCTTTCATTTTACTCCGTAATGAAATATCTGAGTGGATAACCTGTAGAGAATGTAGTTAAACCTGCTCGAGATACCACTTGAAGTAAGAGACCTGTACTTCATAAGTCTAATTTTTCTTATCTCAACAACATGATTCCATGACAGATTGACTTATACTATCTGTCTTTAGACACCTTTGATACTCAATTACATGTATGCGGTCTCTATGAGTAAATACCTTTCAACTACATTTGTTCATTTGAATTCTGCACTGTCCATCAGTGGTTTTCATGCCAGACTTCAGGTTTGATAGCCTTGTGGAGCTGCTGGGGATTGACCTAGGGGGTCATCGTGCACACCTCAGGTTATGGTAAGAATAGAGTTCCCATGGGGGCTTGAAAATCTGAAAAGCTCTTGAATTTTATATTACCAATTTCTAGGCATTCAGAGTACTTGAAATTCCAGATTTATTTGTCGGTCCTGGAAAGCCCTTGAATTTTAGCCTTGATAAAACAAAAATTGCCTATTATCTTATTGGTTATGGGATTGTGTGCCATTTGCGAGCATTCAGGTAGTGGGAATGCAAGAAATCTCTACATGTATGTATGTAATGCTGGAAAACTCCTTCAAATTCTTGTAATATAAGTTGATTTTGCTCCTTAAAAGTCCTGGAAATAGTTTTTCAAGAAGGGTGAAGGGAACCTTAGAATATAAGGGCCTCATGCAGACAGCTTGTCGTGAGAGGTGACTAAGTGTGACTAACGGGTCACGTCCAATTAATTGAGTCACTTTCTCGATGTCTTTGAGATGGATTGATAAATTTCTCGACTGAAACCGGATCCCGGGCGATGTCTCCCGGTTTGCTGCTGCTTCCATCTTGATCAAAACGTCCCGGTCTTCGAGATGGATACGAAATTGATCGGTAATCTCGAGGGGTGTTCTGGTTTTATATGTCCGTGTTTTATTTCCATTAATTTGACCATTACTAAGCTTCTCAGGCGAACAGAGTGATGTGCGAGTACCATTTTTTGGGGGCGATCGACGTATAGGCATATCGTGGCCCAAAATAGAATCCTCACATTGGATATGTTTTTTGAATAGATGTTTTCCATGTTATTCAACGTTTAATCGATATATGCATATCCTGAAGTTTCCTTAATCCAGTTGAAAGAAAACATTTTATTCATCTATATAAATTATTATATAATTGAACGATCTTCTCTCACATCGATAATTGATAGCATATCTGACCAGTATCTATAAATGCGGAATAAATGACACATCAACTGGATATGTTCTGAATAATAATGATATGGAAGCATACATTAATTATTGTTCTGTGAAATTATTTTGAAGTGTACTTGGATAGAGGTACATGTAGAGGGGGGGCATATAGCGATCGTTTCGTCCGTCTGTACATCCAGGTGTCCGTCTGTCTGTCCATCCGAATTTCTTGTCCACGTAATATCTCGGTTAATGTTTGATGGACAGGATTGTAGTTGTGCAAAGTAAAGCGCTTTGTCCATGTGTCCGTCTGGGTTTCTTGTCCGTGCAATATCAACCAATACAGAACAGAAAAATGGCGGGGCAGTGTCGGAATAAAGCGGAAGGGGGGGGGGGGGCATAAAATTAAGCAATCTCGGATTACTTCTTTCCTGCATTTTGAAAGAAACTTGCCTGAATGAGAACAGGGTAAATATCGACAATCGGAACTAGACATGCTAGTGGTGTTGATAATTCACACCACAGTCAGTCTGCGAAAAACCGTCAGCTAGGAACAGCGAAGGGATAGAAATTTGTCTCTGAAGGAAAAAACTGAAACAACACTTTTGGCGGGGCTTGTGATATACTCACGTTCACTAATTAATTGCTAATTTCTAATGTGTCTAGCAAATTTATCAAATAATGGAATTATCGCTTAATTCAGTGTGCAATCACAATAGACCAACGGTCACATACGCTTTATTAACCATGATACCCCATGTTGTCTGTACGAAAGGCTGATCGGGAATGCTAAAAAATTCAATCGAGCATTTATGATTGTATTCTCCGGTTTCCAGTGAATTACTAGCTGCTCCTCTGGTCTTCAAAGCCACTGTATTTCTGAATACCGGTGAAATTTCTGATTCTATATATTCTAGACTCCTGGACATATCTTAAGTTACACTGAATAATAATGAGCCAGCTTATTATGTCTCCCCCAACTATGTTGGGGGGGAGACATCTAGTGTTTGTGCTGTCTGTCTGTCTGGATGTCTGTCCGTCCCCTTGCCTTGTCTGGAGAACTACTGGATGGAATTTCACCAAACTTGGATGGAAGCTTCATTGGGATAGCCCCCTCATTTGATTAGGTGTTGGTGTGTGTGCGTGCATTCATCCGTGTCCGGTGTCCGTCCATCTACTTGTACATGTATATACAGGCCTTGTCTGCAAGATATCTTGAGAACTACTGGACGGAATTTCACCAAACTTGAATGGAAGCTTCAGTGAGATAGCCCCCTCATTTGATTAGGTTTTGATGTGTGTGCGTGCATTCATCCGTGTCCGGTGTCCGTCCGTCCGTCCGTCCATCTACTTGTACATGTATATACAGGCCTTGTCTGCAAGATATCTTGAGAACTACTGGACAGAATTCCACCAAACTTGGATGGAAGCTTCAGTGAGATAGCCCCCTCATTTGATTAGGTTTTGGTGTGTGTGTGCATTCATCCGTGTCCAGTGTCCGTCCATCCATCTACTTGTACATGTATATACAGGCCTTGTCTGCAACATATCTTGAGAACTACTGGACGGAATTTCACCAAACTTGGATGGTAGCTTCATTGGGATAGCCCCCTCATTTGTTTTGGTGTATGTGTGCATGCATTCATCCGTGTCCGTCCGTTCATCTACTTGTACATGTATATACAGGCCTTGTCTGCAAGATATCTGGATAACTACTCGACGGAATTTCACCAAACTTGGATGGAAGCTTCATTGGGATAGCCCCTCGTCTGATTAGGTTTGGTGTGTGTGTGCGAGTGTTCGTTCGTGTCCATCCGTCCGTCCATCTACTTGTACATGTATATACAAGCCTTGTCTGCAAGATATGTGGAGAGCTACCTCTTGGAATTTTGCCAAACTTGGGTGGAAGCTTCATTGCAATGGGCTCATCTGATTGGGTTTCTATATGCATGCATGCGTTCGTTTGGGTATGTTGTCTGTCTGCCTGTCCATCTACTTATACATTTTTCAAAAGTGGAAGGCACGGGCACCGGGATTTATAAATCTCTTTATGTTCCTAGAGACAAGTTTCGTATAGGGTTCAAATGGGGCCGCTATATATTAGCTTATGCCATATAGAATTTCACCTGATAATGATCACGTTATCGGATGAAGTTTACTCCTTACCAATAAATCGCGTAAACTCCGATTTTTTGAGTACGCTATGATAGGTCTCAGATTAAATGGCAAGCGGAGTTTTGTTTGGAGTGTTTCATATTCCTCCTTCAGTATACGGGCCGCTTCAACATTCCTACGGCTATATTGGAGAACGAAGGGAATAAACTCTTTGTTAGCAACTTTACCTGGGTCTATGTTCATACCAAAGGGTTGCCGTGTTTGAAGTGTTTTGATCCAAAAGGATTCACGAAGTGCGCGGTGATTGTCAGTTTCTTCCTGTGTTGGAAATGTAGGAATTCTTTCTATTGGCATAATTTGAAAATGGTGCTGAAATGAATGTTCCGGTAGATTAAAATGCTCATTGACCGGGCCTTCATTGTCTAGACTGATGTCTGATTTATGTCTGTTGGCACGATATCGAAGTTTATTCTTAGTTTCGCCTACATACTGTTTCAGGCATTTTCGGCACGTAATTAAATAAATTACATTCTCTGTGTCACAGTTTAGTTGATCCTTAAGCTTGTATTCATTTTTGGTCTGTTTGCTTTTGAAAGATGATTGTGTAGCAATTACTTCGTCCAGTTTACACTGAGGTTTTAGACATTTGGAGGTCTTACCATTGCCATGATTAGGGCGTTTATGTTTTATCCTTACCGGTTCTGACTCGCGAATGTCATTTATTTGGCAGTTTGTGATTTGGCGAAGTGTTTCAGATTTTATATGCCGTAAAAACCGGGCGGAATAGCCTCTAGGTTTCAAGGCCCGAAATAGGATCGCACATGAGTGATGAAAATACTGTATATCGCTTGAATTTCTATGGAATCGTATGATTTGAGATTTGATTATGCCCTTAAATATATGGGTCGGGTGAAAAGATTTGGCATGTAGTAGTTCGTGGGTATCAGTTGGTTTAAAAAAGACCTTGTAATCTAAATATCCAGTGTTCTGAAACCCAGGTCCCTTAAAAACTGTTAGGTCCAAAAAATCCACAGAAGAGTCATGCATAACTACTTCGAGTTTGCTATTTGGGTCATGGTTATTTAGAGTTTCGAAAAATACTCCGAAATCTTCCTTGGAATGGTTATAAAGTACAAAAATGTCATCTAAATATCTGAGGTATAAGAGAGGCTGTTTATCTAATTTTCTTAAAGCCTGCTCTTCCCAACGAGCTACATAGATAGTGGCAAAATTTGGACTGAACTTTTTACCCATTGCACAACCACTAATTTGTTGATAGAACTCCCCATTGAATTCGAAGTCATTACCTTTTAGACTAATTTCTAATAATTCCAAAAGTTCTTCGTCTGGGCGATTGGGATCGGGAAATCTTTGGAAAGCATCTTTAACAGCTTGAATACCTTTATCAATGTCAATATTAGTGTACATGGATTCAATATCCATAGTGACAAGTAAGGTGTTGGGAGGAGCTTGGATGCTGGACAGTTTTGACAGGAAATCTTCAGTGTTTTTCAAATAACTACTATATCGGTTAGCGATAGGCTTCAAGTAGTAGTCAATGTATTCCGAAATGTGGTAAGAATTTGACCCACAGTCTGACACAATAGGGCGCCCAGGGGGTGTAAGGTTATCTGCCCACTTATCTATAGGTTTATGAATCTTTGGTAAGATATAGAACTGTCTCGATCTTGCGTCTCTTTTGGGTGCTAAGTATTCAAACTGTTTGTTCGAAATGATTTGCCTCCTATTTAGATCTGCCACAATGTTGAGCAGCCTTGGATGATCTTGGGGCCATATTTCTCCATCCAGTTTTTGTAATGTTTAGGGTTGCCAAGTAACCTTTGGGCTTCTTTGACATAGTTTTCCCTTGACATTATAACTGTAGCTGAGCCCTTATCTGCAGGTTTTAACACGATTGTGTGGTTTTTACGAAGTTTTGTTAAAGATTGGCGTTCATTGAAGGATAAGTTTGGAATGTTTCCGAATCGCCCATTTGAAATTAGGTCATTAATTCGTTCTGAAAGGGCCTTAACAGATTTTGGAATTTCTTGATCAACGTTTGGTGGTACATACCATCCGAATCGCCCATTTGAAATTAGGTCATTAATTCGTTCTGAAAGGGCCTTAACAGATTTTGGAATTTCTTGATCAACGTTTGGTGGTACATACCCAGATTTTTCGGTAAAGGGTGGTCTTTCTCCAGCTGAAAATCTGAAGCGGTCTGCTAGACTCACCCGACGATTGAATTCATTAGTGATCTTAGATGTTTGCATCATCTTCTCTATGTGTTGATCTATGCGGTCCTCAGGTGTAGGTGTTGATCTAGGTGTCGGGACAAAGGAAAGGCCCCGACTGAGCAGAGAGATGTCAGATTGTGTTAGTTGAAGGTCACCAGTCAGATTTACTATACTAGTACCTAGACCAAGAGTAGGGTGGCACGTGCCCCGTCCCAAATTTAGTTTAAACCTATAGTATTGAGCCAGTGTGAATACAGGCAATATTCGCCGTATCTTCAGTCCAGTGGATGTTGTCCCTACCAACCTTGAATTTGCCAGGATCGATTCCTTGGATTATTTTGAGTTGTCTTTTTGAAGAGGCAAATTCATTTATCTGATTTATGCAAAAGCATTCACTGGCTGGAAGTGTGTCCGAAACTTGGAGCTGTATGAAATACAATTTTGACTTGGGAAATTTACGTCTCAAACAGCTCAACATATTGCTCATATTACTTCTGGCTTTTGAAGGATCTTCTGCTTTGTTATTTACACCAATATTCAAGAGAATTTTGTCGGGTTGGGAAGGCCCGTTGTAGCGGTCCAAAATCTTTGTAAAATGTTGAAACTTAGCGCCAGGATAGCACTCTACTTGCACATCAGGATGGGGGTCTGAATTAATGCGTGAAAGATTCGATGAGCCGAAAAGCAGAACCTTTTTGGTAACTGCCGGGAGGCGCCATTCCCATTTGTTTTGAGTTTCGTGCCTAAATTGCCAGAATTTTGGGTTCGAATTTTGACGATATGATGAGCGCATATCATTTGATGGAGGAGACCTTGCAGCGTCAGCATATAGGTATTAGTGGAAGTAGAAGGAGCAGGGTTGGTAGGTCTAGGAGTGGTACGTGGGGATAGGAGAGTAGGTCGAGAAGATACAGTAGATGAAGAATGTTTAGGTGGGGGTCGGCGAACAGGAGGGTTGGTAGCATGGGTGTTGGAAGTACCAGCCTCCCTGGGCCGGGGGGCTGGCGTTTCCAAATTTCCACGCGAAGTAGAGGGTAGAGGAGATTGTGACCGTGCTCGAGTATTTTGCCGAGATATCGGAGGAGTGGTAGTAGGCTGGTTACTACCCGAACGATTCTCCGATACCATAGGGGGATTCAGATTCGAAACAAATTTCCGAAAGGATGAAATAGTGCTGTCTGTCAATTTGGATTTGTAGTTTTCGTTTCCCCATTTTAAGGCATTAGAAAATGCACGGTCGAAGTCCAGGGTTTTTGAAGATTTGGCCGAAATAACCTGTGACTTCAATTTTGTTAAGCAATTTTTGTAATGTCCAACCAGCTCCATAAGACTTTTCTTTGCCCAATTTTGATTGATCAGTCTTATGCTAAAGTCAAAGTCAAGAGTTCGTTGAGCTGGCTTGAAGAAATTGTTCATATCCTCAACCCTACGTATCAAGGAATTTGGAAGGGAGTCGTTTGCCAAATGCTCCTCTATGATGCCAATATGATGCAAGCACTGAAGTACCTGATATAGCGCTTTAACCAGACCAGAGAAAGCCGAAAAAGTCTGGTTGGAAGCGTTTTTTGGGTCCGAACGTTGGGACGGAGGTTGACGAAAATTCCGTCTTTTGTTTGTAGGGCCGTTTTTCCTGGCCATAATTTTGTTATAATTTTTGTCTCTATAAATGGGTTATAAAATTTCGAAAAATGAGTATGAACTGGGGAACTGAAAGGGAAGAAAGAATTAGGACAAATGGCAATACAGTTAAATTTTGGTATAGAGAATAATTATGTACTGGATATCAGAAGTAATACAGGAAAAAATGGAAAAGCTAGTTAAATTATGCTACACATTAACTTTGATAGATATAAGCTTTATAATACAAAATATGTTATGATAATACAAATATCCTAAAATATGTTATGATAATACAAATATCCTATAAGACAATTACTGGAAGAAAAAATCTAGATAATGAAATTATATATAAAAATAGTCAAATGAAACTGAAACAAAGATTGATTAGTAATACATGTATGATGCAAAAGAAAAAATAGAAATGGCCAAATGTTACACCGTCTGTGGCTAGAAGCTTTTCGGATGGGTTGTCCTTCCTCAGTAGCCTGAAACAAGTCTGAATTTCTAATGGTAAAGCACCGGTTTTATACCCTCAAAAAGCAGCAAGATGTGGGCAAGAGACTTGCAAAAAAAACACAAATAACAATAACTACCTCAACTGTTGGAAAGATGTGTTTTTAAGGGGACTACCTATGTCATATGTTTACTTTAGAGTAATCTGAACATCCATAGTTGTATCCTGTGTGTTTAATCATTGTTTTTAAATGTTTGAATACTAACCATTTGGCATGGTTAGGCTCTTGCCAGCTATGTCTGTATGTGGCCTATTGAGAAGAGTATTGTTTGTTATTGACGGTTAAGTAGGTGCTTAGTAACTCATTGTCCGGCAAGAAGTAACAACATTTATCTTCTAAACCTGCATAACATTTCTAGTGTTGCTTAATCAGCAGGAAAGAGACACACTGTCTGGGAATCCTGCCCCTACATTTGATCATAAAATGTTTACTCAAGGAATACAGTAAAAACTATTTTGTTCAAAATTGTAAGATTTCATAACTACTTGTTTTTATTTAGGGGGATAAGTACAATACCAAAAATTCAGTTTGTTTAGACGGTGTAACTCATAGGTAAATAATGAATATATTAGAGCTTTATAGGAACAATTTAGAAAACCTGGCACAGGCATACATATACATTTTTCAAAAGTGGAAGGCACGGGCACAGGGATTTATAAATCTCTTATCTTAAAAATGTTCCTAGAGACAAGTTTCGTATAGGGTTCAAATGGGGCCGCTATATATTAGCTTATGCCATATAGAATTTCACCTGATAATGATCACGTTATCGGATGAAGTTTACTCCTTACCAATAAATCGCGTAAACTCCGATTTTTTGAGTACGCTATGATAGGTCTCAGATTAAATGGCAAGCGGAGTTTTGTTTGGAGTGTTTCATATTCCTCCTTCAGTATACGGGCCGCTTCAACATTCCTACGGCTATATTGGAGAACGAAGGGAATAAACTCTTTGTTAGCAACTTTACCTGGGTCTATGTTCATACCAAAGGGTTGCCGTGTTTGAAGTGTTTTGATCCAAAAGGATTCACGAAGTGCGCGGTGATTGTCAGTTTCTTCCTGTGTTGGAAATGTAGGAATTCTTTCTATTGGCATAATTTGAAAATGGTGCTGAAATGAATGTTCCGGTAGATTAAAATGCTCATTGACCGGGCCTTCATTATCTAGACTGATGTCTGATTTATGTCTGTTGGCACGATATTGAAGTTTATTCTTAGTTTCGCCTACATACTGTTTCAGGCATTTTCGGCACGTAATTAAATAAATTACATTCTCTGTGTCACAGTTTAGTTGATCCTTAAGCTTGTATTCATTTTTGGTCTGTTCGCTTTTGAAAGATGATTGTGTAGCAATTACTTCGTCCAGTTTACACTGAGGTTTTAGACATTTGGAGGTCTTACCATTGCCATGATTAGGGCGTTTATGTTTTATCCTTACCGGTTCTGACTCGTGAACGTCATTTATTTGGCAGTTTGTGATTTGGCGAAGTGTTTCAGATTTTATATGCCGTAAAAACCGGGCGGAATAGCCTCTAGGTTTCAAGGCCCGAAATAGGATCGCACATGAGTGGTGAAAATACTGTATATCGCTTGAATTTCTATGGAATCGAATGATTTGAGATTTGATTATGCCCTTAAATATATGGGTCGGGTGAAAAGATTTGGCATGTAGTAGTTTGTGGGTATCAGTTGGTTTAAAAAAGACCTTGTAATCTAAATATCGAGTGTTCTGAAACCCAGGTCCCTTAAAAACTGTTAGGTCCAAAAAATCCACAGAAGAGTCATGCATAACTACTTCGAGTTTGATATTTGGGTCATGGTTATTTAGAGTTTCGAAAAATACTCCGAAATCTTCCTTGGAATGGTTATAAAGTACAAAAATGTCATCTAAATATCTGAGGTATAAGAGAGGCTGTTTATCTAATTTTCTTAAAGCCTGCTCTTCCCAGTGAGCTACATAGATAGTGGCAAAATTTGGACTGAACTTTTTACCCATTGCACAACCACTAATTTGTTGATAGAACTCCCCATTGAATTCGAAGTCATTACCTTTTAGACTAATTTCTAATAATTCCAAAAGTTCTTCGTCTGGGCGATTGGGATCGGGAAATCTTTGGAAAGCATCTTTAACAGCTTGAATACCTTTATCAATGTCAATATTAGTGTACATGGATTCAATATCCATAGTGACAAGTAAGGTGTTGGGAGGAGCTTGGATGCTGGACAGTTTTGACAGGAAATCTTCAGTGTTTTTCAAATAACTACTATATCGGTTAGCGATAGGCTTCAAGTAGTAGTCAATGTATTCCGAAATGTGGTAAGAATTTGACCCAAAGATATCTGGAGAACTACTGGACGGAATTTCCCGAACTTGGATGGAAGCTTCATCGTGATGGCCTCTGGTGAACTTCACCAGACTTGGATGGAATCTTTATTGGAATGGCCTCCGCATATTATTATGTTTCGGTGTGCGCGCATGTTTGGTGTTCATCCGTCTGTCTACTTGTACATAGACAAGCCTTGTCTGTAAAAATTTCCCCGAACTTGGATGGCAGCTTTTATCGTGATGGCCTCCTCCTCTGATTACATGAAACTTCTATACGGTACAGCATTATACTATAGGTGTGGCTCTTGTATGTTTTGCATCTTTCCTATAATGTGATCAGTTTCGAAATAGTTGATGCTTCACAATTACATGTATTTCACATTGGTTGGATGCTGTAGATGTCCGCAATCCAGTCATTGCTATATAAATCCCGACTCCTCACTGGGTTACTGCAACAATGAAAATCGCATCTTTGTAATTAATATTTTTAGATGCGCAGCTCTGTTTAGGATACTCATTGCTACATTCATTTTATAGCACTTTCGCTTAAATTATGTGCCCAGTCAAGGCAAGGTGGGAGGTTGGGGGAGACGTATGTTTTTGCTTAAAAAAACAATCAGCATAGGCTTCATGCCGGAGCGGCAACTCAAGGGTCAAAGCGGAACCTCTAGTCTAATTTCAATTGGTGATGTTTCTTCCTTTCCATGCATAACATGTAGAGAAATTGCGCTGTCAAAGCGAATATGTGACTACATATCACTGGACGGAATAACCAAATAATATTAAATTATTTATATTCAATCTAATTAATTATCCGTGTTTTCATGCATATGTACTCACCGAGATTAATCTTGCTGAGCAGAGAAGTATATAACGAGCATACACCTTACAAATGGCTCGAACGTTCATTTGAAGGTATCTCGAAGTAAGCCGAGTTATTTCGAGAGGGATCGAGATGGTCTTGTGCTTCGAAAGAAAACTGGGAGCAAACTGGGACTGCAATCGATAGAGATAAATCATGACCCTTCGAGATGAGATATTTATCAGTTTTACTCGTTTATTGAGAAACTGCCTCGATCGATTGGACATTACCCCTAAAGGATAGGACCCCATATTTGGGCCGTACACATGGGGTTGCTGAGTGTGAAGTAATAGGATCTGTCATGATATGATTGAGAAATTGTTGAAAGTGACATTAAATCATACTCACACACTCAGTTTTGATATAGATTCTGTCTCTTTGACATTTAGTTTTATTTATTATATGTAGAAGTTATTATTAAACACGGTATCCAACTTGACCTTAAATATCTACCTCAATTACCTGTACTCATGACTGCATCTGTTCATTCCAGTGTTAGAACAGAAAGTCTACAATCAGCTGTCAGATGAAGGCTGTCTGGAGGGACTATGGAAGCTATGTAGTGGGTTGAACAAGTTTCCGTGCCTACTGCCGGCAGAGTTTGATAAGAGGAAACTGGACCACCCTGCGAGAAGATTCATCACGACGCTGAGTTTACAGCGAGTACACTTCTTGTGTTCTGGTCAGGGTATGTGTATTTGTACTGGAGCCATCTCATTTCAGCAATGTTCTTGTCCGGGTATGTGTATTTGTACTGGAGCCATCTCATTTCAGCAATGTTCTTGTCCGGGTATGTTTATTTGTACTGTGGCTAGCTCATCTCTTCTATGTTCTCATCAGGGTATGTGTATTTATTTTTGGATGATACACTGAATAAAGCCAATGTTTACTTGCTATATCAGAAGATATAGCAAGTAAACATTGGCTTCTGACTAAATGTTTGAAACTTTAAGATCTATTAGGTGTGCATGAAATGAATCTATCCAACTTGATAACGAAAGTAATTTGTATTACATGTACAACAACAATAAATTGTATTACATCAACAACAAAATGTGTCCTCGCCCCCGATAAATGATAGCTATTCTATGAAAATGGTGAACAATATGAGAACAATACAGCATTCTCTTTGAGATTTGCACAAAAGCCCCAATGAATGGAAAGATATGGACAAAAGCCCCAATGGACAAAGCCTCATCCAACATTTAGTTTCTGGCCAGGGCAGTAAGATCACAACTTTACCAATGTATACCCCTTACATAGTAGTGGGATATACTGGATTCCGATTGTCCATCCGTCCATCTATCTATTTGTCTGTGCACCCATCTGTTCGCCCATCCGAAATTCGTTTCTGGGCAATAACTTGAGCAACATTCAGTGGATTCTTCTAAAATTTGGTATGCGTATACCATGCCATGAGGTGTTTGCCTGGAATTGTATTTCGACCACTTTCACCAATAGTTGGCCCCACTTGGTGGTAAAACCCTATATGCATTTCCGTGCAATAACTTGAGAACCTTTCATTGAATTCTTTTCAAATTTGGTATGCATATACCATGCCATGACATGTTGCTTGAGATGGACTGTTGAGGGGCTGAGGGGTTGTAGTACCTCTGGTGCCTCATGTTACTGTAGCTATCGCAGCTCTCCTTCATGTATCCCCTGTATTCAAAAATGTTTTGTTTCCATTCTATTTTCAAAACATTCACAAAAGGTTGCAAGCTTTCTTCTTCTGATTCACAAATAAATCTTTATATATACATGTACCAATAGTGTCTTTCTGCTTGGACAGGTTTTAGATAACCCAGGAGACAGAAAATGCTGTGCAAGTTTAAATCTCTAATAGAACCTTTTCTTAACTAAACAATTACCATTTACGAATTACGTAGTTTGCTTCATTGATGCCTTGGAAACATATATAAATGGTAATGTTTAGTATCTATTTGCGGCACTATGTCTCTTCAGATTTGAACAAAGTTTGTGTGCCATAATGGTGACATCACTCCAAGAATGTCAGGCTGAGGTAGTTGGTTGGTTGTTTGAAGTTTAACGTCGCACCTAACCTTATTGGTCACGTGGCGACGATGACTCAAACAAACACACCCTAGCAAAACCCTAACCCTAACAAAAACCGAACCTTAAAAAATAGAGGGGGTATACTCTTCAAGAACAAAATGCATCATCACCAGCAATACATGACAGGTATTCTATGAACGTGATGAACAGTATGATATCAATTCAGCATTCTTTTTGGGATCCACGCAAAAGCCCCAACAAACAAAATATCAGGGACAGCCCCAGTGGACAGAAGCCCTACCTAACATTTAATTCCATGGGCACCGTGCAGCCATCTGGGGCACCCATGATATTTCCAGGTGTAAAAAGGAATAGGAACCTGGGTGTGAAAATATATAGGAACCAAACATCGGCATATGGCTGAAATATTGTTAAAAGCGACTGAAGAATCATTTTCACTCACTTACCCTTTAGTTTCAAGGCAAAAAAAAAACTTTTTTTTTTTTCAAATTAGTGATGCAGACAACTTGTCAGAATACCAATGATTCAGCTTCAATCAGTGGTTCATTGAAGAGCATATTCAGACACCATAACTCTATGCTATGCATGCCAACTCCTACACCTATCCTTAAAGCACTTGATGTGGGCTGTTAGTGGGCTGAGTAGTTGTAGTACCTCAGATGCCTCATGTTTTATTTGGTGCTAAGAAAATCAGAAATATTGGCAGACATGACGGCAAGCAAAGCACAAGCAAAAATTTTAAAAAGCAGTGGAATAAACTCTCTTCAAACTGGCGCTGTTTATAAGCACAAGAAACAGCGCCCCCGTACCGCCGTAAATGGGGACGCGTGTAAACGAACCACCCGGTGAGTTGTGTTTTACGGCAACTATTAACGTAGTTCTTCCCTAAGGCTGTAATACGAATTAGGTACTCAGCTTATGGACTCAGAATTCTTCAATGGACAGCGGTTGAATATTGAATGACAGACTACATGTATATACTCAGGTAATTTTGCTTTTTCACAACTATTGTGACCTCTCCATTTCTCCTTTGTTTTTCAGCCATAGAATGTCTACATTTTGTGAACTGTGAGGGACATCAGGCTGACCTAAGCATGGACATCATCAAATCATTGGCCAATGGGATCAGATTTGTCATAACAGTTTTGACCAATCAGGAAGTAGGTATATTTTTGATGCAGAGCACAAACTGGCATTCTGCCTTTCTGGGGCAATCTTGGGGAAATCTGAATTTTGCAAGAGAATGGACATTTATGAATGAGAGGTGCAATACTTATGATCATTGTCCCTAAACTTTCAAGAACTGTATTTTTTATGCACCTGTTGTGAGATGAGGTCATAATTATGTGATGGATCTCTCTCCATCTGTCTGTCTGTCCATTTATTATGTTTTGTAAGCCATGTGATATCTCTAGTTCCATGGATTGGACCAAACTTTGGGTATATCTTACCCAAGGGTCAAAGAGGAGCCAGATGAAGTTGTAAGTCTATGTGTCATTTTGCATAGGTTATGCGATCAATAACTCCAATCCAAAGTGCAGCTCTTGTCTTTTAGCTTCCTGATGCTTAAACGCTGTTGATTGAATCTATACCATCTAACTATAATGTTCCTGTTCTTGACCAGCTTTCTGTTTCTTAATTTCATTACCAGTTCAGTGTTGTGGCGTTATTATGTCTCCCCCAACTATGTTGGGGGGAGACATCTAGTGTTTGTGCTGTCTGTCTGTCTGGATGTCTGGATGTCTGGATGGATGTCTGTCTGTCCGTCCCCTTGCCTTGTCTGCAAGATACCTTGAGAACTACGGGATGGAATTTCACCAAACTTGGATGGAAGCTTCATTGGGATAGCCCCCTCATTTGATTAGGTTTTGGTGTGTGTGCGTGCATTCAACCATGTCCGGTGTCCGTCCGTCCGTCCATCTACTTGTACATGTATATACAGGCCTTGTCTGCAAGATAGAACTACTGGATAGAATTTCACCAAACTTCGATGGAAGCTTCAGTGGGATAGCCCCCTCATTTGATTAGGTTTTGGTGTGTGTGCGTGCATTCATCTGTGTCCGGTGTCCGTCCGTCCGTCCATCTACTTGTACATGTATATACAGGCCTTGTCTGCAAGATATCTTGAGAACTACTGGACGGAATTTCACCAAACTTGGATGGAAGCTTCATTGGGATAGCCCCCTTATTTGATTAGGTTTTGGTGTGTGTGCATGCGTTCATCCGTGTCCGTCCGTCCGTCCATCTACTTGTACATGTATATACAGGCCTTGTCTGCAAGATATCTTGAGAACTACTGGATGGAATTTCACCAAACTTGGATGGAAGCTTCATTGGGATAGCCCCCTCATTTGATCAGGTTTTGGTGTATGTGTGCATGCATTCATCCATGTCGGGTGTCCGTCCGTCAGTTCATCTACTTGTACATGTATATACAGGCCTTGTCTGCAAGATATCTGGAGAACTACGTGACGGAAGTTCACCAAACTTAGATGGAAGCTTTATTGGGATAGCCCTCTTATCTGATTAGGTTTTGGTTTGTGTTTGCGTTCGTCCATGTTCGGTGTCCGTCCGTCTGTCCATGTACTTGTGTACAGTACAAGGCAGAAATAACTTGCTCATAAACGCGAGTGAAAAAAACCATTTTCGCGACTATAATTTATTAATCGCAGCCGGAAAACTCGTCTAAATCGCGCAAAAAAACAAAAGCATAATCGCGACTGAAACGCGTACGGTCGACTCGTTTCAGTCGAGATTATGCTTTTGTTTTTTTGCGCGATTTAGGCGAGTTTTCCGGCTGCGATTAATAAATTAAAGTCGCGAAAATCTTTTTTTTCACTCGCGTTTATGAGCAAGTTATTTCTGCCTTGTACTGTATATACAGGCCTTGTCTGCAAGATATCTGGAGAACTACGTGACGGAAGTTCACCAAACTTAGATGGAAGCTTTATTGAGATAGCCCTCTCATCTGATTAGGTTTTGGTTTGTGTTTGCGTTCGTCCATGTTCGGGGTCCGTCCGTCTGTCCATGTACTTGTGTATGTATATACAGGCCCTTTCTGCAAGATATCTGAAGAACTACTGGACAGAATTTCACCGAACTTGGATGGAAGGTTCATTGGGATAGCCCCCTCATTTGATTAGGTTTGGGTGTGTGTGTGCATTTATCCATGTCCATCGTCCGTACGTCCATCTAATTGTTCATGTCTATACATACCTTGTCTGCAAGATATCTGGAGAACTACTTGACGGAATTTCACCAAACTTGGATGGAAGCTTCATTGAAATGGCCTTATGATCTAATTAGGTTTGGGTGTGAGCTAGTGCTTGCGTGGGTCCATGCAAAATGTGCTTATCTGTCTGTCCAATTTTTGTTCACTCCATATCTTCGAAAGTACTGAAGGCAGATGCATGAAACTTCTATACAGTACAGCATGTATAATATAGGTGTGGCTCTTGTATGTTTTGCATCTTTCCTATAATGTGATCAGTTTCGAAACAGTTGATGCTTCACAATTACATGTATTTCACATTGGTTGGACGCTGTAGATGTCAACAATCCACTCATTGCTATATAAATCCCGACTCCTCACTGGGTTACTGCAACAATAAAAATCACCTCTTTGTAATTAACATTTTTATTAGATGTGCAGCTTTGTTTAGGATACTTACTGCTACTGTACATTCATTTTATAGCACTTTCCCTTAAATTATGTGCCCACTGAAGGCAAGGTGGGAGGTTGGAGGAGACGTATGTTTTTGCTTAAAAAAACAACCAGCATAGGCTTCATGCCGGAGCGGCAACTCAAGGGTCAAAGCGGAACCTCTAGTTGTTTCTGTAAGCGGAACTGATGTGATAAACTTAAAGTATCAATTAATAAAATTCAATGTTCTCTCATTTTTCAGAGTTTCTTACCCTCTAAACCGACAACATTCTGTCCTGGAATTGATAGCTACTCTGGAGAAGAGGTCTGTACAAATATTATCAGTTTATAAAACTGCAAGGCAGCAATATGAAAAGAATGGCAACATGCTTGTCAATTTCTTCCCTTAACTGAAACACCATGAAACAGTGAGAAATAATTTATGCTTATGAAGAACATGAAGAATACCTGTTATCATCATATTGCAACTGATGACAACTTCAATTGTCATCAAATTATATTCTGGTATTGTAGCCCCAATTATCTAGTAAGTAAAAGTGGACATATAGTTAAACATTTGTATGACTAGTATAACCCTCTTCTGAACAATGCTGAATGTGACCAAAATCCAAAGTTTTATCAATTCTGAACGACTAATAAGGGCAGAACCTTGTGAGGGAAGGGCCTGTTAATACACCTCCAATCCCCATACATGATGTACCCTCAGCTGTTCCCATAACCACACCCTATAACACCCCCCCCCCCCTCCACCCCCTTTCTCCCCGATAAGGCCTTCTAGTAATGATCGAATGATACCAGCTGGCCCTAGGTTATGATACAGCCTGTAGTCGTAGATCTCTTTATTTTCACTGACTCTTGATCACGAGTATGTACCCTATTTCTTCTAATTTTTCGAACAGCAGATTTAGACTTAAAAGCAGGAAAAAAACATGTTTATGTCAACTATTAAAGTCTACATACTGTGGCATGGATATGTTATTTATCCCAAGAACTGAAAACACAGCTAGTGGAATGTGTAGAATGTTAGCAGAATTTCTCTCTGCAGATACCTGCAGTTAACTTTTGCTGTCTGAATAAATAGAAGAAATAGGGTATATTCAGCTCTATTGGTCCAAACTGGCACGGCGCGCAGAGTTGGGAAGCATAGGAAGCTGAATTGACTCCTCAGAGAAAGGATGGCATATGTCATTTCATGCAATGGTGCAGCGGTAATAGCATATGCCATTTCAATTGGAACTCCTCCCCATGCAGATCAGATTTTGGCACGTTGTATTCCATTGGGATGACTGGCATATGCCATTCCTATCAAGGAACCCTCTTGCCTTAATTTTAAGTAGCGCTCTAAATATTACTTGATCTGATTCCACAGGGGCATTCTGTGAACCCTCTGCCCTAATGGTATTGTCATCACCATGTTCTTATGTTTCAGTTGGATGTGATTATATCCTTTCTTTGTCTTACACCAAATCATTCCCACATTGTCCTATTCCATAATTGAAGGGGTAGTCGGTCCAACATTCCAAGGTTTTTTCCCGGGCTTGAAATGTTTCCTTTTTTTGGGGTCTTGTAGTGTCAATATATATAACATTCTCTCTTTTATCAATTTTCTTGTAGTCTGAAGGGAAGTTGAGCAAGGTGTTGTTCCAGTATTTACTATTGTGTGAGCTGTTGTCTCCCTGGAAGACAAAACCAGTGAAAGGAGATCAGGATTCCACATCAATAGCCAAGGTATTCCACTACTACATGTATGTTCCCAAGTTTCCCCAGTTCTCAAGATATCCAACAACTATGTTCCCAAGTTCCCCAATTCTCAAGATATCACACTACTATGTTCCCAAGCTTCTCCAGTCCTCAAGATATCCAACTGCTATGCTCCCACATCTCCCCAGTCCTCAATATATCCAACTACTAGGTTGCTAAGTTCCTCCAATCATCAAGTTATCCCACCACTATGTTCCCAAGTTTCCCTAGTCATCAAGGTATCCCACCACTATGTTCCCAAGTTTCCCCAGTCCTCAAGGTATCCCATTACTAAGTTTCCAAGTTTTTCTAGTCCTCAAGATATCCAACTATACTGTGTTCTCAAGTTTCCCCAGTCCTCAAGGTATCCCACTACTATGTTCCCAAGGTTCTCCAGTCCTCAAGGTATCCCACACCTAGGTTCCCTTGTTTCCCCAGTCCTCAATGTATCCCACTACTATATATATTATTAAATTTCTCTAGTCCTCGAGATATCCCACTACGTTGTTCTCTAGTTTCCCCCAGTCCTCAAGGTATTCCATTATTAGGTTCCCATGTTTCTCCAGTTCTCAAGGTATCCCACCACGATATTCTCAAGTTTCCACCAGTCCTCAAGGTATTCCACTGTTAGGTTCCCAAGTTTCCACCAGTCCTCAAAGTATCCCACTACTAAGTTCCCAATGTTCCCCAGTCCTCGAGGTATCCCACTCCTACATGTAGGTTCCCATATTTCATCAGTCCTCAGTGTATCCCACTACCATATATGTTATCAAGTTTTTCCAGTCCTCGTGGTATCCCACTACGATATTTTCAAGTCTCCCCAGTCCTCGAGGTGTCCCACTACTAGGTTAAAGTTTCTCCAGTCCTCGAAGCGTTCCACTATTCGGTTCTCAAGTTTCTCCAATCCTCAAGGTATCCCACTGCTGTGTACCCAGGGTTCTTCAGTCCTCGAGGTATCCAGCTACTATGTTTTGTAGTTCCTCCAGTCCTCATTGTATCCCACTACTGTGCTCTCAAGTTTCCCCAGTCCTCAAAGTATCCCACTACTATGTTCTCAAGTTCCCCCAGTCATCAAGTTATCCCACTGCTATGTACCCAAGTTTTCCCAGTTCTCCAGGTATCCCACTACTACATTCTCAAGTTTCTCCAGTTCTCAAGGTATCCCACTCCTAGGTTATTTTGTTTCCGCAGCCCTAAAGGTGGTCCAAGTGGGCTGGCCATGTTCTCAAGTCTCCAATCATCTGGTGTGGTCTCAGGTTGCTGAAGCTTCAGTCTTCCAGGTATCCCACTATGATGTTCTCCAGTTTCCCCGGTCCTCATGGTATCCCACTGCTATGTACCCAAGTTTCTGCAGTCCTCAAGATATCCCACTACCATGTTTTCATGTTTCCCCAGTCTCCAAGGTATCCCACTGCTATGCACACAATTTTCCCTAGCCCTCAAGGTGTCCCACTGCTATGCACACAAGTTTCCCCAGTCCTCAAGGTATCCCACTGCTATGCACCCAAGTTTCTCCAGTCCTCATGGTATCCCACTACTGTGTAATCAAGTTTCCCCAGTCCTCAAGGTATCCCACTGCTATGTACATGTACCCAAGTTTCCCCAGTCCTCAAGGTATCCCACTACTATGTTCTCAAGTTTACCCTGTCCACGAGGTATCCCACTGCTGTGTACCTAATTTTCTCTAGTTCTCAAGGTATTCCACTGCTATGCACCCAACTTTCCCAAGACTTCAAGGTATCCAACTGCTATGTACCCAACTTTCCCAAGTCCTCAACATATCCCACTGCTATGTATCCAACTTTCCCCAGTCCTCAACGTATCCCACTGTTATGTACCCAATTTTCCCCAGTCCTCAAACTCTTATCTCTGAGTTGTTGTGTAAGATCAGGACAACCATTATATTGTCCGCAATTTTAAGTGTGAGGAGAGCTAATATATCTCCATCTTAGGGATTCAGATCAGTAAGATATCGGCCGAGTTATCTGTTGATTACCTTTTCCGGCCTATTCAAAGAAAATTCTCACACCGTGCATTCATGGAGAGGGTGTTAAAACATTCAGTTTTAGTTACATATGTAATACTTCCATTATTATAGCTAGATGATTGTCATTTTTAGAGATCAATTTACACACAGAAAGCGACTTCCCGTAATCACAATCTTTAAAACAAACGCGGAAGGCAGTTAAAGTGTAATTTATTTCCCCTGTAATAAACCCATCTTCACATTCGTTGAGAGCGCTATATTTTGTTCCACACGTCGCGAAGGCATGGCCTGTTCACCCAGTGTGTATTTATGCGCTGCTGAACACGTGTGATCGTCTTTTGTCAGCCGACAATTGTTTTCTTCCAAACGACGACGTTTTCTTCCGAACGACAGCGGCACCTTCGGCAATCTTCGGTGATGGTTTTTTTTATCGTTCGCTACACAAAAACCGATGGTGCAGACGATGGGTGTAGTTGCTGAACGTTTTTTTCCATCGTTTAAAACGTCTCAACAGCAAACTATGGACAGATGCAGTCCCTTATACAACAATTTTTCATATGCAGCATGAATAATATATTATACTCTGATAAACAATGTTGACAGTGGCTTTCACATCTAGAGGAAGTCCATGTTGCAGAAACATGAATTTTGTAGTATCATTAGAAAAGTTTGTAATATCATTAGAAAAGTTATCTGAGAACCCCCCGCCACGATATCTACCTTCCTCAAGCATCATTGGGAGAAGAAACAGTGAATCAATTTAACTGGGTCTGATAATGAAGATAATAAGTAAATCGTTCATTTATCCCACATCAGGTCTATCAACCTATTTCAATATATTGGATTACTCCATTTTTTCTGTTCTTGAGTTATTAGATAATTTACTGATTAATCAAATTTGACATTTTAGGTGACTTCTCAACTGTACAGATCTGCTGTCTCCAAATCATCATCACTATTATCCAAACAGTTCCCAGGAGCATCTGACTCGGACAACAATCTTTTGAGATGTCTGGGTCACTCTGCTGCTTTGGCGGGAAATCAGGAGCTGACTGATCTCTCTTTGGAGAAGTTTGAAGGAATGTCAAAGCTTGTTTACAAACTGGATTTTCAAAGGAACAGGTTGACAACCATTCCACCGAATTTTGGGGAGAAATTCGCTTTCCTCTATCACCTGAATCTGTCAGACAATCAGATAGCGGAATGTCCAGAAAACCTCTTCAGCCTGAAATGCCTGGAATGGCTGGACCTCTCCTCCAACAAAATAACCACCCTCCCAAGCTCTGTGGAAAAACTGGCAGACAAGATGTCATACTTGAACATCTCGAGCAATCCATTCGTCAGATTCCCTGCCCAAGTCTTAAAGCTTTTAATGCTGGAAGAACTCCATGCTGATAACATTGGGGCGATAACCAACAGCCTCCAGGGGATTGCCAAGTTGACAGAGTTGAAAGTTCTTTCCCTTGGTGGTAATCTTCTGACTCAGAAATTGCATGAGGATGTAGGGAAACTGAATCTGTCTGAACTGAATTTTGCAGGACTTCCCTGGCTAACAGGCTATGATAGTCCGAAGTCTGTACTAAGCTTTGAGGCATTCAGCAACTTCCTCAATAAAAACATGGTCATGCAAAAGATAGACAAGCAGGTAATTCGAGATTTATAAGATAAATACTTTGAACCTACATAAATTTGCACTGAACAAACATTCCGATTTCGTTCATAAATCACAAGAGCAATGCAATAGGTTGCTTAATTTTTTGCACAATTGCCCAAGATAAAACAAAACATTATGAGGGGACAACAGACATCAATAAAGTGAAAGTATGCAATGTTCTAGTCTTTTCTGTCATACATTATATAAGAACAAGAGATCTATAGCTTTTGAGGCATCAAATTGTGTATTGTTTCTGTAAGTAAAATTCCCATCCTTTGTTGTTACAGATTGAGGCAGCTAATTGTGAATTTGTTTCATGAGAGGAGAATTCCCATGTTTTCATTGTTACAGATGTACATACATGTTATTCAAGTTTATAGTACTTTTGTTAGATTGAACTAGAGCAAGGTATATTTGAGATACTCTCTTACGTGTAAATGCAATAGATGCGAGAAATATATCTTAATGGTCACAGGCTTTCAGTTATTAATTTCTATATGCAGTAACATGTAACTGAACTAAAGCAATTTCATTTTCTTTTCTTTTGTTTTCTCAAAAACTCAGAAATTGTTTGGACAAGTTGACAAGGAAGTGAAAGGTCACCTGACCTATACCGAGATTGCAGATCTGAACAACAACCTCTTTAACATGTACCCACGATTCGGAGATAACACCAGAGAACCCACCAGTGAGTCTCATATATATAAAATTAGTATCTAAATGTCAAATTGAAAAACCTTTTTGTAGAAGCAAACTAAGAAGTGGGACCTGTTATGGCCAGTGCTGAATTTATATTTATGTCCATCTCTTATAAGGATAGATCAGAAAACTTTTGTCAAGAATTGTTCAAGTGCTTGTCATTGATTGTCAAAAATGAGCTGTATTCACATCAATAAGATATGGCTGCTGAGGAAATAGACCTAAATCCTGATGACATTTTATCTGCCTTACAATCACGTGATGAGTTGTGCATCCATTCATCTATGTACATGGCAGGTGTCAGTTACCCTGAAATCTAACATCGCTGACACAGTACAACATTAATTTGTCAATGCCAAGTACAGATGCTGCAAGGTGTGAATTCCTGCAGGTATGTAACCCGCACACCAAATTAGAGGTTTACCAGACCGAATACTAGTCCAGGGATATCGCATTGTTCGCTAAATTGATGTCGTGTTACATGAGGGATATGGCAGGGTAATTCAGGTCTATCATGATCATCTCCACCTGGATGTACATTGCATCATGGGATAGAAGAGGGATACAATGTCATTAGGTTTCAGGTTTATTGTAATGGTCATGGAATATATATGAAATATTGATCAATTTATATCAGTAATATTTTGGCAGCTGTCGATATTTGTACCATCTCATTATCAAACCCACAGTGAGCATGAAATGCAGTGTTGGTGGACTGCCTGAAGTTGTTCTATCCCTGACGACACTGCACAAGCTGGACTTGAGCTTTCATCGTCTACAGTCTATACCTGGTGGTATCGGAGAGGCCCTGTCTGGTCTCAATAGTCTAAGGCTGTCTGATAACCCTGTCCTGGAGACTTTACCAGGAGATGTTGGCAGCCTGCCTCTCAAAGGTCAGACTTAATCTTCCTTTTACACTTTAAATTCTTCAACAAAAGAATCACTGCAGTATATTGACAGGTACATTATCACGTGATTCTCGGTGTAATTTTGTGGTTCGTAATCTCCCTCTCCAGCCTATACTAACAACATTGGGCAGATTTGTAACTATTGATAACTGCAGTGTAAATGTGATATGTGATTGGGCAGATTTGTAACTATTGATAACTGCAGTGTAAATGTGATATGTGATTGGGCAGATTTGTAACTATTGATAACTGCAGTGTAAATGTGGTATGCATGAATTTATTCTACTATTCCAAGAAATGACCATTAGGCTTACATTGATGATCATTTCTGCAACTTCATGTTAAAAATAGTCCAGTTATCACTGAATAATTCATTAATTATATACAAATGTTTTCCACACTGTAGACCGAGGTATATTGTGGAAAATACGATCCACAAACTGAGGCCAGGCATCCCTCGTCATTGCACTTGTTGATGCATAAGGGAATTGTTTGGTCTAAGGATAAAAGGAGTTTGAGAGGTCATCCTTGTCATAATGTTAGAATGGTATGATAAGTTCACACATGTATTAGCAGACATTACTGAGAAGTTGTTCCTGTATGGTGCCCTCTATTTTATTGTATTGTCTGACACGATTGACCTTTATCACACTACATCAACTTAGCTGAATATAACTGTTCAACTATCGTTTCCTCCCTGCAGAGCTTCACCTGAAGGGTTGTGGCCAACTGAAGACCCCACCTAAAGAGGTCATTAACCGGGGGTTCGCAGCGGTCTTTGGTTACCTCAAGCGTCTCCAGATGGGCTCTGTGAAGTGTCGTCGGACCAAGCTGATGGTCGTTGGTCTGGGAGGGGCAGGGAAAACGAGGTAAGGTGATTTCTCTTTGTTTTCTGGAGAAGAATCATGTAAAGGTCAAGTTTCTGTACAGATGGGAGCAAATATTGTAGATCTATTTTTAGGAGAACATAACTTGCTGCACCTAGCCAATCTTGTTTCCTGACCTACATCATCACAGTATTCATAATTATATCATCAGGGTAAGATAAGAAGTTTATTCACTCGAAATCCAACAGGCCCAGGACAGGACCAACTCATTCGATAAGAGAGAGAGAGAGAGAGAGAGAGAGAGAGAGATAGAGAGAGAGATAGAGAGAGAATTAAGCTATATAGCGACGATTAAACAAAATTCTAAGTATTCAAGCTAAAAACTTAGTAATCCAGCACATTAAAACATACACACATTAAAACTAATCCTCATTCGATAACAGGTACATATAACAATAACATAAAACATATGGACAATATAAAACCTAAACAATACTAAAGTTATGGACCCAAAATCAGTGTGGGAATATGCGTTGAATAAGATACAAAGACTGACTTTGGACTTCTCATCTCGGGTGATATGTTCACCAATAAAATTTCTTGCCTCTTTCAACATGTGTTAAGTCTCGGAACATCATGTAGATTATTTATCAACTTGCCATTGACTTTGTAGCCTTATTCAAGCACTGACTCACCGAAGGTTCCACAATTACTACGATAAAGATGATCTATATGAGATGATGGGTGAGGCTATAACGGATGGCATTGACATCACTAACTGGAAGGTCAGTGTGAATAAGGATGGTAAGGCAACAGATGCAGAATCAGAAGAAAACAGTGATGAGACCCTGCAATACAGCGTCTGGGATTTCGCAGGACAAACTGTTTATTATAACACTCATCAGGTTTGTTTTCCCATAAAATAATCATCTTGGACATACACCATTAGAATTTATTGATCAAAGAAAAGAGCCAAATGCAAATAAATTGTCAAGGGAGAATAGATTATTACCAATCTTGGATGATAGTGGAATATATTAAGATAAAATTCTCATGAATAAAGGCAGCATTTAGGGATACAAAATTAGGAATCCATTAGGAAACAAAAGAATAATATTTTTGCCACAAAATTACTACACAATGTAAAAAATGTTGTAAATGTTTATTTGAAGTATTTGTCTGAACAAATATTTATGAACTGGAAAAATGATAGAGGGGAGATCATTCAAATCAGAATCACAGCAGGGTAGATAAACCCGTTTGGATCACATCAGGGGAGATAACCCACATCTCTTCAAATTTGTAACCTGCTCTGGCATATTTGATGAACAACACAAACTTTTGTGAAAAACAAGAGTTTTGCTAGAGTTAACATAATGGTCAAACCTTATGAGAGCTAGCATACTTCACTTTGTTTGGTATCCTGTTTTTTCAAAAGCCAAATTTGAATAAGAATCGAAAAATAGTTATTTATGAGTCTGTTTAATTGTCATTCTAGTTTTTCTTGTCAACTCGAGCGGTGTACCTGTTACTGTGGAATATCAGACTTGGGTATGAACATGCTGGTCTGGACTTCTGGCTCAGCTCTGTTGCCTGCCATGCCCCTGGGGCACCGGTTCTTGTCGTTGGAACTCACTGTGATAAGGTAGGTAATCTGCAAACAGGGAACCAGTAAGTGAACATGAGAATTACATCTTGTATTTCAAGATTGTCAGTTTATTGGCCGTGATAGTAGTATTGATTAGGGAGTACATTTGTGGATAGTATATTTAATATATTAGGGATAATGCTGGAAATAACTGATACCTTTAATCTATTTAGTTTATGAGAAGAGAGAAAGCAATTTGCAGAAGCTGCGCTATCGAAACCCCTCGGCTCTGAACCCCAGCTATTATAATGTAAGGGTGTCTCTACCAATTGATTGGCTTGTGGGAAGAAATATTTACCCCTGGTATTGTAAGTGTACTTTCTTTGAAAAAAAAAAAAGTTTTCCTCCCCTTAAATTAATTTGTTTCTGGAATAAATACATACACTATAGATATACATTTGTCATATCTTGGTAAACACAACTAAAATTGCTGAAATGGAAATCATTAGAAGAGAGCCAAATTTGGGGAAACATTTAAGCGGTGGGAATATAAAATGACGTGTGGCAACTAAAAAGTGTTGTTAGGTTAGGTTGTTAGCAAAACAAAAAAGTAAAACTACAAATCATGTTGTGAATAAATTTTGTTTATTATAATTATTGATTAAAAAGCTTGTTAGTGGAACAAGATGAGTGAATCATATTAGTAGAATAAGATCAATCAGGTGGGGGAATGGTTAGCAGTCCATTTTTTGGGAGGGATGAATAACTGTTAATGGAACTTTAATGGAAAAAGATCAATAACTTCAATGAACGAACTGTTTACCCACCTTTTGTGGGAGATATTTAATTGAATACCACCCAGACAGCCTTATGAAAGGAGTAATAGGTCTCTGAAACACCACACTGCACGTTTGGAATGTTTGTATAGATGTGGTCAATTGTTGTTCTCATGTCTGTTGTTGGTGACAGTAGGAATTAGTGGATTTTATTAGACAAGGGACATAACTCTGCAAAATACTTTCTAACACGACTCATTTTCGATAGGCATCTAGTTCAGGTCA
Organism: Hanleya hanleyi; assembly: GCA_036873755.1. NCBI lineage: Eukaryota > Metazoa > Mollusca > Polyplacophora > Lepidopleurida > Hanleyidae > Hanleya > Hanleya hanleyi. The sequence continues at coordinate 78,297 of JAVTVY010029067.1, read as the reverse complement.
AGAGAAACAACTGTATCACGTTAGGATGTTGTATATGGAACGGTTCTGAAATTATCACAATAACAAATCATAAATGGATTTTTATTTGTAAAAAGGGGCATAACTCTGCAAAATATTGTCCGAGATGACTCATTTTCGATAGGCTTATGATTTACGTGAAGATAAATAGATGTAACAAGTTTGGTTGCCATGTATGAAACGGTTCTGTAGATATCGCGGTAACGGACGTACGGACAGCCGTACATGATGACGACAATACCCCTAGGCCAAAGTTGGCCGAGGGGTAAAAACCACTGTCATCCTATCCTATTGTTCTCGCAGTTAGGAAGGTGATTTGGGTCTCGTAGATTTCACGAACAACAGAGGCTGAACTTTTATAACTACACGGTTACCATACAGAAATATATATCACTAATTCCCTGGGGGAGACCATGAAGACTGCAACATTGATGTGTATGTCCCGTCTTGTCATCAAAGTTGTTAAGGTATTACACCAAATCTCTCACTGCTATCATTACCATAACCATGAAATGTGACACCATTGAACTTTATGGGAACTCCAATGCATCAATGTATATCTTCCACTTTTACCTCTCAGCCCTTTAAGTTGTGGCCTCTTGTAATCGGTATGTATATCTGTTGTACAAATCATATCTTTAAATATGAAACGTTCGAGCGCTTGGTCTCCCTTAATTGAATAGCTGTCGGACAATGTCTCTGACGGTGTGCAATCCTATCTGTTCATATGTCATAAAGACTTTTTGGAGCTTGGATGTTGAAATAACAGTGGTTAAATTGTTGATCTTTAGACAGTAGTTCTATAATCGAGGCGGGCACTAGGATGCGATGACTGGCTCCAGGTGAGCTGACAAGTACTAACATGTTCATAAATTTAATACCAGGTTCCTATGTGATAAGCCTTAAACTGGGAGGTTTATCTAACCTCTCCACATAATAAATACTGACAGAATGAATGCCACTAGGTATGTTTTTTAGGGCAGGAGAAATTTACTCGTTTTTATTGTCATATAGGTGACAACACAGCAGAAAACACAGGAAAAGCATACAGAATGGAAGAATGTTGAGCTAAAGGAAGCATATATGGTCAAAAAAGTGTAATATTGTATGTCAGAGATAATGCTTCCACTTTCTGTATAAACTAGGTGGAGAAACCCAAATTACCCACAGAGGAGTTACAGAGGAGGTACCCACAGATTAAAGGTTTCCATTCAGTCAGCTCTTACACTCTAAAGGTAATGATCATAGGACTCAGATGTTGTACAGATTTAACTGATACTCATTTTCTGGAGGGGGTATCCTCCTTGATTTTAACATATATCACAGACCTGAAAGAAGGTCAGGCATATAAATCAGTGTGTAAATACATGGTGATTTACAGATTTTGGCATCCAGTGTTGATCCCTTTTCATCTGTTCGGCAATGAACAATAAACTGGATGAAATACTTAGCTGGCATACTGACATTCATTCATCCCTGTTTGTATGATAAATAAAGCTTCCGATAATAATTTATTTCTTATCTTCATCTGCGAAATTAAGTTTTGTCACACAACTTGTTCTGGATTCAGTACTCATGGATGCAAACTTGCTTGGACAAATTAGTCTGAAACAGTTTTTGCCTGCAGATGTTGCACATGAGTTCTTGATATCATTGGTTTATGACATGGATGTCCTTGACAGCATCGGTCTACAGAAAATATCAAACAGATTGGGCTCTCTGAGGATCCATTGTGATCAGTGTCTGTAGAGCCTAATTTTCAAAATTCGAAATTCAAATTTGTTTGTAGTTTTGGTTAGATTTTTGTTAGGATTAGGGTTTTGTTAGGGTATGTTTGTTTGGGTCATCGTCGCTGTGTGACCAATAAGGTTAGGTGCGACGTTAAAATTCAAACAACCAACCAACCAACCTGATCAGCGGCTGCAGTACTCTTGCATGACTTTTCACTTCTAAATTTTTCTGTGTTGAGTATTTCTGGTCAGCTGGTGTACTCTCAAGGCTGAGAGTATGGACAAACTATTTCTTTCTTGTCCACCATGTGAACAGGGAATACCTCATGTATTGGACGATATGAAAAGATATTGAAATCACATCAGGGGAGATAATAAGCTTATGAACATATCAAGGGAGGTAATCCATGCCAATAATAGGAAACAATGAGAAGGCCAAAAACCACTATTGCAAGTTTCATTAACGGCCATGTTAACGTAATTGTATCTCACTGATTCACTATTGCAGTCTGGACTTCAACAAGTAGTAGTTTTATTCAAGTGCTACATCCAAACATTCTAACAGGTGTTGCCAAACTCGAGTTTGAGTTATGCGCGATCGTACAAATGATGTCATACTTTTGACCTTTTTCTCAAATACTCCAAATAGTCCCTCTGAGCAACATCTTATTAGGTTAAAATCAAACTTGCAGTGAAACCGAACACATAACTACCACTGGCCAATGTTTATTCTTCGCAAAAGAGGCAGAAATTTGTTTTTTAATCGATTCTCTTCTTCGGCAGAGGTTGCCTAAAGGGGTCAATGAATCGGACCAGAATAAATAGCAAATGGAAGAAAATTGTTGTTGTTCTCATTCTTCGGCAGGGTATTCCCGTTCTTGTTCTCATTGTTCTGCAGGGTATTCCCAATCTCCAGAATCACCTGATTGATCTGACTCTGAAGGAGAAGTACATGGGAGAACAGATCCCTGAGGCCTGGCTTACCCTGGAAGGGTGGATAAAAAAGTAGGTCCAGTCATTATCATTGATCTGTATCAGCTAGCAAGCCCAAAACAAATGATACCTTCCCTTCTTTGTTTCCTTCTGTTTATTAGGCCTGTTGATCTTCCTTTGTGGCTATGTGACATATAGTAAATTCCTAATAATTTAATCACAGGAAGTGAAATTTCACCCCATAAAATCAGGGGTTTACAAAATGATCCAAAATTATACAAATAATCCATTATTTCTTTGTTATTTCAATGATTCTGATGGGTGATCAAATTTATTAGAAGAACTGATTGAATCTTGTTAACAACATTGGAGGTAATTGTAATTTAATAGTGTGATTGAATTATTAAGGGATTCCCCATACACATTGTTTGTTGTTATACAGGAAGTCTGAGAATAACCTGGAGCTGTTACCATGGAAAGAAGTGGAAGTTGTTGGGCATGAATGTGGTATATTTGATCAAGTGGAGGTAAGATTGTTCTACTGCAGGCATGGTAGGTTAAACTGTCTTGGGAACAAGTTCTAGTCAGATGAGATAGTTTATAGATGTTGAAAATGGAATATTGAACATGTGGGTTTATGACTTTGGCAATGGGGTTCGCCAGCTTGATGTGACGCCAGGTGGCTACGTGTACCAAAAGGTAAATGACGCATGCGCATGTCGTTTTTCATGACGTCACAAAGGCAACATCATAATGTAATGACGTTATAATTGTTCGTTTTATGACGACACGTCTTCTTCACCTGTTGAAGCACTAGCGCCGCCTAGCGTGACTGGCGATCCCCATTGTTTGTATTTAAAATTTCATCTCTTTAGTCGAGGGAAAACGTATATGGGGGGTACTTTTACATGTTATTCTGACTGACACCACTAATATAATTTTCCCCATATACGCAATGTTAGAAATGTGCGACTGGGTGACTAGACATAGGCCAAATATAAGAATTGCCATCTATCTATCTCTCTCTCTAACCCCCCCCGCCTAATTCGTCTTTCCCAAAAGGTTATTTCAATGTATTGTTATGTGTTCATTCTTCAAAGCTTTCCCAAGCAGTTGAGTTCCTCCATGACCTGGGGTCAGTGCAGTTCTTCAACACAGACTTCCTTCGCTCCTATGTGGTGATCAACCCTCAGTGGATCGTCAATGTCATGACATGTGTTGTCTCTGTTCATGAAGGAGCTATCAAGGTACAGTTTGATTCTATTGTCAGAAAATTATTGTCTGTTTACCTGTGTCAGAGTGACATACAGTTTGGATACTTCAAATATATATTTTATCTCATGGAAGGGAGGTAACCAGCTAAATCCTGATAGGAACTCCTGTGTGTCAGGGCTATTCCAGAAAAAAAGGTATGGGGGGGGCGGATGGCAGAATTTTTTACTACCCACCACCCATAGAAATGAATTTACTGCCACAACAAGGACCCACAGAATTCAATTATCTATGCATCCCACCACCCATAGAAAGAAAAAAAAAACCCGAAACAAAAAATTTCCCCTCCGCATTGAAGTATTAACATCATTTACATCTCTCCTTGGGTCACTTTTTTCGATTTTTTGCGTTTTGGTTCATCATCATCATCATTTGCTGCTGATGCTGCCAGATCAACAGGTTCGGAGTTATTCACTGTGACCGTGCCAACAGTGTCAACTGCTTTTTTGAAGCATAAAAAAGGTCCCAGTTTTTTTCAAACACTTCGTCGCGGAGAAATCAAAGTTCTTCATCATTCAGATTTTTGAGTTGATCCATAACGTTGAAACCACTGCTTTGAAAATTATCTACGTATGCCGCTAAATTGAATGAATTTAACAAAATTCTGATGGATTCCATAATGAATTTGATGCTCAACAGTCATGCCAGTCAAACGGACTGTCAGCAAGGTCGGAAGAAAAGGTTGGACACCATTACATTTCGTCTAAATTTGATATGATCATCATCAGGATAAAGAGGTGAAGGAAGTATCGTATTGCATTTACCATGTTAATGAAAATGACAGATTTGATAACGAGAAAATTGAGGACCAAGATTGTGAGAATAATAGGTATGTACAATCAATTGGTACTGAACTGTGCTACTTAAAATAAACATTAAAGAAAATTTTGGGCAAGTATTCATGATTGCAGAATGACCACATCCTCATGGTAGGCTACATGCTATTAAGAAAAATAATTGAAATGATCACAAAATATTCTTTAAAATTTAAGAATGTAGTTGAAACTCCCCAGATTTATCAAATCAATTTCCAAATGCAGTGAGTACTGAATATGTCTTCTTCAGATCATAAGGTCATAAGCATACCTACCATGCCTACATTACTAACAGCTTGAAAAAAAAAGAGAAAAAAAAACAAAACAAAAACAGAGGTATAAAATGGTTGCTGTGTTCATAAATCCCACCAGGATCTCGCTCACATCGATCTTATTGATTCATTTAAAAAATCAGTGGAAAAACAATTTATACTTTATTCTGAAACATTTGCTGTTTTCAAATCACAAATTTTGCTGTCTTCAAATCAGCATCAACCAGACTCCCAGTTTGATTTCAGCTGGATGTATCAGAGAAACCCACAAAAAAATCGTTTGCACAGGCTCACATGGCTGAACTGGCAAGGAGCACTGCAAATCCGTTTCTAGTATGGTCCATAGATTCAATAATGGGGCATATCCTTGTCAAATTAAAAAAATTGAATCCTTTATTACATTTTGTACAACACTCAACTTGTTGGCCATCCAGCATTATGTTTCATCAAGTATAAAACAATTACTTGGCTCAGATCGCGATTGGAATCAAGCTGAAGTAAAACTGGAAATCCCCTTTTGGAATGTGACCTTTGTTACCTTCTCACAAAGAAGAGCTTCTTCGGGAACCCTTCTTTTTCTTTATTCTGTGCATTTTGAAAGGGGTGTCAAAGGTTCCCGATATACGAAGAGTGATGTCACCACAAATTTTCCCGCCTTTTTAGCGAAGAGACAAAGAGCAACAACAACTTGCAAACAAAGAATGAAATTGCCGTTTTTAGGATTGTTCGGGATTTTAAAGTCCAGCAGAGGGATGGGTCTCTCTGAATAAACCTAGGTAGGGGTGTGATTGACACCATTGCTTTTATTTACCCACCACCCATAGAATCCATTTCTTTATTGAGCCTACCACCCACAGAATTGGATTTCATTTTAACACGACCACCCATAGAAAAAAAAAAGACTTGTCATCCGCCCCCCCCCATGCGTTTTTTTTCTGGAATAGCCCTCATGGGGTAAATTTAATATGAAACTCAAAATTTTGTCAATTTCCTCCTTTTTGCTTTTAATGTTTCATTGAAAGCCATGAAATACCTGATCAAGTGGCCCAGTCATGCCCCATTGATTCAGCCTTTGCTCAACCACTCATTTCTTGGAAATTTAAATTTTTGAAAATCTTCAACCAGTCGGAGAGATTCTGGGGATTCTGATGACTTTATTGTATCTTCAGTTCAGGACATATTTAAATCAGATGACTTATCGTTTTGTTCCAGGATGGGAAGTTTCGCCATAGTGATATGCCGCTGGTGTGGCAAGAGTATCCCGTGGAATTACACCCCTGGTTACTGAGGCTCACAGAGGAGTTTGATCTGACCTTTGGCCTTCATCATGAAGAGGCTAACCTTGTTCCATGTCTACTGCCTGACAAGGAGCCGAAGGTGAGAACTATTATTACCATCGTTTATTAATGCGTGAGCATCAGTATTGTTGTCCCCCGACGCCCGAAGGGCTAGAGGGAGACTATAGAATTGGGGTCCGTCCGTGCGTCCGTCCGACTTATTTTCCGGACAATAACTTCTGGAAAACTGAACGGATTCTTTTCAAATTTAGTATGTGGGTACCTCACCTGAACATCTTGTTTGGGATTGGTTTTCATGCCGATCCGCATATAGGTGGTTAAAATTTCGTTTCCAGACAATAACTTTTGGAAAACTGAATGGATTTCTTTTAAATTTGGTGTTTGGGTACCTCACCTCAAGATCTCACTTGGGATTGTTTTTTGCACTTTCGAAAAACTGAACGGACTTTTATTAAATTTTGTATGTGGGTACTTCGCTGCAAGATCTCACTTGGGATTGTTTTTCACGCTGACCCGCCTATAGGTGGCGCCACCTGCGGGCCAATTTAAAATTTTGTTTTCATACAATATCTTCTGAAATCCTGACCGGATTAGGACAAATTGTGGGTACCTTGCCACTGGATCTCACTTGGGATTGCTCCGCATGCTGGGTACTGAAATTTACGGTTCCAAGTCAAATGAATTGTTTCAATGTCGGGGGACTTGAACCCCTCGTGTTTTCATTAAATTTTAAATCGTGTGAAATAGGACTTTTCAAGCATTGCGGAAACAACTTGTCTTAGACATAGGGGAACAAAATAATAAATAAAACAAATCTTTGGAGCGGGGCGTAATCTTTGGGGGTGGGCGGTGATAATAAAGGAACTATTAATTTTAATGAGTCGTGTTCCTTTTGAAACTGATCATGCTGATATCATGATGTTATCATATGGCAACATGACAGTCAACAGAGGTAATTTCTTATTCACCTTCACACTGTCATGGTTCCATGGTCGATATAGAAAAAAACCCATAAATTCATCCCACCCCTCTCTAAAATGAAAAACAAAATACTGATATGAACAAAAAATTAAAAGCTTACATGAAATGACTGTTCCAATGTATTATGCATTTCTCATTTCAGTATGACTGGCCAGAAGTTAATCGTAAGAAAGGTCACAAGGAGACGAAAATGACCTACAGATTTCTGTATCTACCTGCAGGTCTCTTTAACAGAGTTCAGGTAATTATACAGTTACTTTACAGCTTCTGTGTAATTTACATCCATTCATTGAAAGAGATTAACTTCAGATTATTTCTGTTAAATCATTTCGATTAAATCATTTCGATTCCTATATGAAAACATGTTAGAGAAGTCCCCATAGACTTATGGGAATTGACTTCGGGTGTCAAGGGATTGACACTATACACTCCCAGTCTATGGAAAGAATTAAATGCCAGCTTTTCAGACAATGTTGTAAGAGGCGACTAACATGACTAACCTGGAGAACTACTGGAAGGAATTTCTTTATATTTTGGAATGAAATCGCCTGATGCCAGTCATCACTGATGTGCAAAACAAATTCTCTGAAATTCAACAAAAACGTCACAAATATATCAGCCGCAAGAGACAATTACTGTCAAATTACTGTCCAGAAATAGGTACAGGAGCAGATTCAATGTGATGATATGTTACCATTGTTTTATCTATCCAGGTTCGCTTACATCAGTTCAGTGATAATGCTGTCATCTGGAAGAAGGGATCATTGCTGAAGAAAAACAACCATTTGGCTCTAATACTACAAATTGGGTAACTAAGTGTATATTTTAGCTCTGTTTTCCACATGAGTAGTGTGACTAACATCATAGGACCTACGAAGTAGGGTGAGGATAGCCCTGGATACTTATAACAGACATACTGAAGATATAGACCTGTTTAATTCAAAAGAATAGTTCTTTCTATTTTTAAGTAACAAATATTCAAATTTATTTACTTATATGCTTTATGTCCATGACATGTGCAGTCTCGTGTGTACACATAAGGAGACATGATTTATTGTCTAACTTTCATGAGACCAAGGAGAACAGTTGAAATCTCTGTGTACAACAATGAAGCTTTCTGTGATACACACTGCTTAATAAAAAAATTTCACACAGAGCTTGACTTGATTAATTCTGGACATTTAATTCAACATGATCTACATTAAATTTCTCTGTTTTCTTGTTCAGAGTAACAGGGATATTGTTATTACGGACTTTTATCATGAGTGAACTGTAATGGTAATAAAGTGCACAACACTCTCTATTTGTGCAATATGATGAGAGATCACAGAGTACCGGTACTGAAGGAATACAACCTTTAATAGCAGAATCCATTATGTTAAAAACAGTCACGTTTATCCGAATATGACCTGATGACTGTTGGAGTATGTAATATGTGTCATGATGATGTCATCGGAATATGTGACATATACTGTGATGCTACATGAAGGCAAAACTACAAATAATAATCAAAATATAACAATAGATTGACTGCAATAGATCGCGGCATGTAAAACCATTAATGAACACTGATGTACATGTGATAGGAATGACAGTCCTGTAACAATGTTGGTCAGGGTACACGGTCCGCGACCAGAGAACATTCTGATGATAGTTACATGAGGTGATCGAGTGTCTCATACATTATATGTCTCTGTTTTGTTGTTCACAGTTACAGTGATATGTTGGTCAGGGTACAAGGTCCGCGACCAGAGAACATTCTGATGATAGTTACATGAGGTGATCGAGTGTCTCATACATTATATGTCTCTGTTTTGTTGTTCACAGTTACAGTGATATGTTGGTCAAGGTACAAGGTCCGCGACCAGAGAACATTCTGATGATAGTTACATGAGGTGATCGAGTGTCTCATACATTATATGTCTCTGTTTTGTTGTTCACAGTTACAGTGATATGTTGGTCAGGGTACAAGGTCCGCGACCAGAGAACATTCTGATGATAGTTACATGAGGTGATCGAGTGTCTCATACATTATATGTCTCTGTTTTGTTGTTCACAGTTACAGTGATATGTTGGTCAGGGTACAAGGTCCGCGACCAGAGAATGTCTTGATGATAGTACATGAGGTGGTGGAATCTCTCATAGCCGACTCCTTCTATGGTGTCCAGTATGACTTCTCTGTCCCCTGCTCTGACTGCCTGGCAATGGTTTGTGCTTATCTTTCAACCTTTCTATACAACAGTATAGATTAAACTCCCATCAAGCCCATTAGACCGCAGATTTTTATGATGCAAGATTCAGTTGTGCAGTTTCTATTAATTCCCATGTTTTTTTAATCCTTCTGAGATTCACAGACAGTTTAATATCGCCTAACATTTCCTCTGAGGGATTTATCATTATATTGTCATATTACTGAATTGCAATATCTATTCCACTTGCAAGGCTTGATACCATATATGTCCTTCCTAGCATAGATAGTGGATGCATTTTATTCCTACTATTACAGAATACCCTGGACCCATGTATGTTCAATGCCTCTAAGGTACAGAGAGCTGTGGAACTGAAGGCTCAGTTCTTACAATGTGACAAATACTTCCACATTCTCTCTATCTCTGAGTTACAAGGTTAGTATTAAGGATAGACAGATAGTAACAGTTTGTTGTGCTGAGATTCATATAAACTCATCATAATTATATGCTTGTAAGTGTGAATATAACCTTTCACAAAACATTACTTGTTTAAAAAATGAGTAATGAGACAAAAGAGAAGACTAGTGTTCCTGGGTACAATGATGCATGAGTGTAGATGGTAGGAGAGAGAAGTTATTATCCATAATAAATGTTCTTGTTCAATATTTCACAGCTACTGATATGCTGCTTGAAGAGTTTGTTATTATGCTAGGTCATGTAGGGTAGCTTTATACAAAAGGAAACACCAGATATTGAATAACTTTAATAACAAACCTTGTCAGAAGGTCCTTATGATGTCATCTTTCTTACAGATTTTGGAAGAAATGATTTTGTTTGAATGTTTTCTTTCCCCAGCAAACATGCCTGCTGACCGGTCGTCCGATTTTGACCTTCAACTTGGCAAAAGTGTTAGAGAGTTACAAGATCTCCATGACAACCTTGTACTGAAGGTTTATTTCTCATACAGCAAGAAAAATGTTCCCTTGTTTGTTGGTGGCAGCAAAATGGTTCACCCAAAGGACATCGAGAATGATCTGCGAAAGGCTGGAATGAAAGTGTAAGAGAACTTGTTTCAGTGTATCTCTGCTTTATTTGGCCATTTTTACATGGACCTGGCTAATTGTACTGCAGCTAAAACGGGGTCTGATTACTGTAAACAAAGTTCTTGTCAGTGAAAACATTGTGAACATAGCAGTATTGTACCAATAGTCATGACAGTGGTCATTAAGTCTTGACCATAGCAGTACTGTAGCTGTCCCAGAGCAGACACACTGTCACCTATGATCTGTTGGTTCACGTACCATTATGGTGAAGAAGTAGTCACTGCTATGATTCCATACCTCTGTGTCCCACTATGTACACAGTATTTTCCCAACAGGGAACTTAAATGTGTACAGGGGTGTGAAACTTCAGTGAACACACAGAATTTTGCATGAAGAAATATTCTGGTAATTTTCCATGGAATTAATGATTTCAGAGATCGAATTTACCTTGGTTGTTTTTGTTTATGACTGGATATAAAGATATTTATTAGCTTTTTTCCTTTACCTTTATAACAGGAATAGTAACAGGAGCTACGAAGTAGGGTTTGATATGATTTAAGTGTGTACCTTGACCTAAGACTGACCATTTCCATGGTCATAGGGCTTAAAATCAATCTAATGGACTTACTTTTATTATTTATCGAAGAAATAATTGATTATTTCCTGTGTACAGCAGGTGGAGAGACTCTGTTTTCACAATTGCATTGTGCTTCTTGACGAAATCCATGCGGGCTGCCATTTTAGCATGGTTTAAATTAAGCCCACTGCGCATTGGTTGTGCGCAGAATGTTTTCTTCCAGATTCGCGGTAGTCTACCGGTGTCCCCCAAAAATGCCTGGATTAGTCCCTAAATTTCATCAAAAGTAGGTCAGCTCAGAACTTGCTGGTGACAATCCCCTAATGCACATTCATGCCAAAAATCAAGGTTCTAATGTCAACAGTTCTCCTTTATATTTTGCCGATGAAAGGATTCGGATGGACTCACTCACTCGCAGATAATTTGCAAATGAGAGCCTACTTCGTAGGAATATGATAGAGCAGCCATTGCAGATGTATGTGTGCACTGGTAATAGTGATGTCATGAAAAGTGGGTTGCACCGTTGTCAGTGTTTGGCAGGAGTATTCAGTATGGAAGTTTTGTTTGCACTCATCGAAAGAGCTTTCTTGGGGATGATAAATGTGTTAAATAAAGAAATTGGAAGTAAAATCAGACATATTAAATTGGGGTTTTAAGCCAATGCTTACAACGGTTTTCTCCACATTCACACCCCTGTGTGTAATACTGTCTGTGACAATGGTTCTATTAATTTAGGTGTGTAAGTATTGCTTGTGACAATGGTTCTCTTATTAGGCTTGTAAGTATTGCCAGTGACAATGGTTCTATTAACTTTAGGTGTGTAAGTACTGCCTGTGACAATGGTTTTGTTGTCCCCCGCTACTTAGTGGGGGGGGGGGGGACTTAGAAACACCGGTGTCCGTAATTCCGTAAGATTTTCTTGTCCGGACAATAACTCTTGAACGATTTAACTGATCAACTTCAAACTTGGTGTGTGCCTTGACATTGGTGAGAGGACGGTTGGGATTGTTTTTCGGCAATGTGCGTAATCTAATATGGCTGCCGTCAGCCATATTGGATTATAAGCAGGTGGATCTTGTCCGGACAATAACTCAAGAACGATTCAACCGATCTACTTGATACCTGGGGAGTGCCTTGACATTGTTGAGAGGAGGATTAGGATTGTTTTTCAAGGACGTGCTTAATCCAATATGGCCACCATCAGCCATACTGGATTTCATTGGATTTTAAGCAGTTTGATCTTGTCCGGACAATAGCTGGAGTACGATTCAACTGATCTACTTCAAACTTGGGGAGTCCCTTGACCTTGGTGAGATCCCGGTTAGGATTGTGTTTTATGAACAAGCATAATCCAATTTGGCTGCCATCAACCAGCGATATTGGATTATGTTGCATTTTAAGCAGTTGCATCTTGTCTGGACAACAACTCTAGAATAATTCAACTGATCGACTTCAAACTTGCAGTTTGGCTTGACATCGGTGAGAGGACAGTTGTCATTGCTTTTCAGTTACCTGTAAATCCAAGATGGCCACCATCAGTCATCTTAGATTTTCAGCATTTAGATCTTATCTGGACAATAACTCTAGAACGATTCAACCAATCTACTTCAAACTTGGAGAGTACATTGGTGAGAGGACACTTGGTACATGTATTATGTTTTATTGATGTTCATAATCCAATATGAGTGCCATCGCTATATTAGATTATGTTAAGCTCATCAGCAATATCTCCTTTTTCAAATCATACTCTTCATCAATGATATGAGATATCATCGACCAAAAAAAAATCGACCATAGAGGTCCATGGCCCCGGCAGCAGCAGCGCCAGTTATGGTACCATAACTGGTGCTGCTAGCGGGGGACATGGACCTCTATGGTCGATTTTTAATGTAGGTGTGTAAGTACTGCCTGTGACAATGGTTCTATTAATTTAGATGTGTAAGCATTGCCTGTGACACTGGTTCTGTTAAAGTGAACGTAAAGGCTGCGACAACACACGCACTGCGTGGAAGAACTATATTAAAAGTATCATTTGGCAGCAACAAATATTTTTTGTGATTTTTTCCCTTCCAAACAAAAAATTCCAAACACGGGAATTATTGACTGATGCAACGAGCGACTGGAGTCGGCCATAACAGTTTATTCATTAGCCTTGCGCCAATGAAAACGCTTGTACGGAGCACGTGATATTTTCCTGTGACGTAGTATCACTTTGTTTTGGCATCGCTGTAGCACGAATTGTAATTGCGGTGGTGGAGAGCTCGGCTGTTTCAAGCGTGTTTTGATTGTGTTGCGTGTCTCCAGCAAGTGTTTACTGACCTGAAACGTTCGATGAACTACTCACTACTTTCGTCGACATCGGAGCGTTTTGGTTCAAACTGGTAACCCTGTAAACCTTCATTTGTCTCTTCGTCAGAACTTGAAGTCAGGCTAGCCTCCTCGTGCGTCGCTATGTTTACATGCTTTCTGCGCTTTCTAACTCCACGAAGTAAAGAGCTCCGAAGTGATACGACGTCACTGCTCTGAATGAGATAGCCAGCATGGCGGCAGCCGGGGAACAATAATACAACGGAGATAATTTCGTTCGTACTCGGTTCAAAAAAATCCCCAAAAATATTTGTTGCTGCTATTTCAGTATTTCAATGTAGCTCTTTCCCACAGAGTGCATGTTGCCTCAGCCTTTACGTTCACTTTAACTTATGCGTGTAACAGTAAGTATTATCAGTGATAATGATTCTGTTTAATATATTTTGTCACTATAACTACAGACAAGATGAATAGGAGACCAGAATCTCCATCTTGGCTGTGCAGGCAGATGCTTGAGTAAAACTCCAATTACTGAGTGAAATGAAATAACAATATTAGTTTTATTGACATGTAAGTTGATGCAATATTGTGTTTAACATCAATTTGTTAAAAGTTATTTTTCAATGATTGTAGGACCGCTACTGAACATGGTGAGAATGATGATTTAACCAAGCTCACTATGTCACTGAAAGAATCTGATGTAAGTGATTTTGAATCCCATTTTATGATATTGATAGATATTTAATGTACTCTGAATTCTGTTAAGGACTCAAGGTCAATGGTCCCACAAATATTCCACACCTCTTCGGATTTTGCTTTATGTAATAAGAATCACTCAACCTATAAATGATGTTTTGAAAGGTGATGATTCAGTGAATGGTTTATCATTCAGTTTCTTGACAAGCAAATTATTTTTAATTGGGGTCCTAATATGTTAGGACCAGTTTGTAAACACACAGACACTTTGAGCCTGTCCAGCTCAGTAGGCCCTGTCACATGTATAATTATTACCAACTAGAACCTGTAGTATGAATATTGATATCATGGTCACGTGTCGGCGAAGCATCCATGGCAGCAGCCGGACGGTTAAATACTCCCGAAATTTATTGAACTCTATCGACGATTCTGTCATCCATCTCGCATCAACGTTCCGTCCGAAGAGACTGTTATAATCCCGTAATACGTGGATGTGTTGTTCTGTTCGCGTCATAGAGAATAGAAGACTATCGGTCCTGTATTTCACCAGACGTCTGCCGCCCCGCCAAGAACGAGGTCGCGCAGCGTTGGACTCGAACTGGACGCGAAGGCCCGCCGCCACAGTAGTGTACGTTTTTGGCTGCTTCTCAATATGCCCAATCATGCATGGGAGCAACTTTTTGTAATTGATGAAAAGATCGGTAGCGGGTCGACCCACGAGGTTTTTTCGCCAGAAATGCCGGAAGTTATATTTTCGCGCACAATTTGGTTGCGCGGGCAATCTCCGCAATGTGTTTCCGGTGTTACAACTCAGATGAAACTCGACAATTCTGCAAGTTTATCGTCAAGGCTGAAGCCTATACGGCTCGGGACTAACCCTTCACCTTATTTACCCCTGGTGACAGCCCGTGCTAATGCTCGGAAGCATGTAGTTATGATGCAACAGTTTAGCATGCAGGCGAAGTCCCACGGTTTCGGATGACAACAACAACAACACGGAAGTTCCGTGGGTTACCAGGAAGAGACGGACCAGAACCTGCCGCGACCGGTCCATGGAATTACCCAAATGAACCGAAATATATCTTGTGTGAATAGGAATCGCAGGTCTTGCGAATATGGACCTCAGAACTTGACAACTCTTATGTTGACTACCCATCTTCCTTCTGATCATGGCGCTAACTGGTGCTAGTTCTGACCAATAATATAGAACAGCTACGTGGCCAGGATGCTTGTGAAAGGGAAACTAGTTGTATGCAACAACAATAACAAAGTCATGTGTTTCGCCAGTACAAATCTTGACACATTTCCACCCATGGTTTGAAAGCAAGCAGAAGTGGCCTCCAAGTGTTTACGAAGTCACGATTCCAATAACATCCTCTTGGGGATTTGCCCTCGGTAATAGTGCAACCCAGGAATTATTTGCGGTATTCATATAGTGGCAGTGCTATTTAGAGTCAGATGGCATGCAGAGTACCAGTTGAAGAGGCAGTTTTGGGCGGTCATATGTTCTCAGATGTGTCAATGGAGCTGGTATGCATCTATTAGTCAGTCTACCAACAAGTCCTACAGTCCGGTTGAAACAGTCGTGATGTCCTCGCTCAAGTCTCTCCTTTTATCATCAGCTGGAACATGACAGACTGCCTATATGTGGCCCCCTGTGGTCATGTCAAGAAAGTACTCTGCATTAACTTTAAAAGAGCTATTTTTGTATCTATCTTCCAGAGATATTTACACGTCAAAGAAGTAGCATCATCCGAACGCATGGCACGATCATACGTAGAAATTTCTGCTCGTAGTCATGCGGTAACGGGTGCTATCTGAGTGTAATAGGGCGTTTCCCAAATTGTCACATCCGACTGGTCCCGTTACATCCGACATCGGTGCAATCACATTCATACAACGAAGACACACCTCCGGACAGCGATCGATTGAAATAATCCCATGGTGGGCCTCGAAGTGCCCCCATCACAAAATATAAAAGCATATCATTTTCCTGTGGCCTGCCGTCGATTTTATTTTGTTTTCAAATATGTTAGGCCGTTTGTAATATGATTTTTCCTTAAGATAAACAAAGAAGCATGCTCCACTAGAGTGAGAAATAAAATAGCTAATTCGCACAACTTCGTTTTGGTCTCGCGTAGACTCCCTCAGTCTTGCGCCTCGTGAAACTGACATGTTTGCATGTCTGAGAAATATTTGAATACAGATAATATCATTGGCTCGTTTAAATGGGACCGACATTTGACCTCATGCTTTGGGAACAACTTTCGAACTGGATTATCTCCCTCTAGATAGATGGCGCCGTGTGAAATACATGCCGAATGACAGTGACAATCTAAGGGTAGTGTTAAGTGAAATGTGAAATGCCCTTAGCAAGCTAAGATGAGAAGTAGTGAATAACTAGCTTGTCTATCTTGTTAGTATGTCGATAGCATTTACCATTCAGATGTGTTGTCACTTATGTCAGAGAATGTGTTCTTTTTAAAAAGCCACATGCATCTCAGAACTGCACTCGGCACTTTTCTGTCCGATCCCATTAATTTGACAAGCGCAGAATCTGTTGTCAGTTATAGACGAGGCTTCATGTGTCATTTTTTCGGCCTCATTTTGCTCTGCGGAGCGCTGACTAGCCCATGCGTATATTTTTAAGTTTCTATCGTAGGTGTCAATGGTATGACGTCATCCAGTGACATCTCTGTGCAGGGGTTGTTTGTTATCTATTTTCAGGACATGTCGGGCAGAAATTGACTTGACCAGTTGATTCCTTTTACTTTCACATTATGTTTTGTTGGCAGTGGCAATGTTGTGAAGCTTGGTCGTCTCGTATATTAATTCCGGATTGTTGTAATGTCATAAGAATTGTATACCGTCTCTTGTTTTCTGGCATTTTCATGCACCAGTATTATTCTTGTTCTTTTAGGCGGTTCAGATCTTTAGGTCCATTCAATTTTGCGCATAGCCACTTATTTGCAGTAGCATGAGTAATTGAGAACACTTCATAACTGTTGTATCAACATGATCAATGTATTGGCTTAATTTGCGAGTCTAGTCATAATATCTAGGTTGCTTACTGTTTCAATTCTTTGATGCCTGTATACTTTGAGTAATTCTACATATTTCATTTAGAAGCAGCCACTAGTTGTACCCCAGCTATTTGTTTTAAATCCACATGCAGTTGTTAACCGATTGTATGCTTCTAATTCTCATGTACACAGGCCTATTCTGCCATGTATCTGTTATGTCCAGTCATAAGCAGTATTGTTTGATTTGGATCGCACGAGTAATTGACCATAGCCTTGTATTAACCGTGCTTTACTGTGATTTAGTAACGATGTACATGCACATTAATGTATTTACTCACAACTATATAAGCTGTCACAAACCGATAGCAATTGCACTCCGTCCCATTTATTTCAAAGTATGGGTATCCGGTTACGGCGAGGGCATGAATCCCTATGACCATGTCATTATAAATATGTTATGTATTTCATACCCACAGATCATTCAGGTCAGCAATTCACATGGTATCCCCAGATTGGGCACGGCCACTCGCAAGGTGAGCCAGTCACTCGGGGCAGCCATTCACTTGGCCAGGCCTTGTTTGGATTCAGATCCCTAGTAATTGCCCTTAGCCTTCAAATTTAACTCCGTTATGAGTATACCATCGAACCATCCTGTACTCTGATAGTAAACTGTTATTTGTACAGGCTCCGATTTACGATAACCAGGCTGGTATTTTAAGACCATGTCACTACATGTAGGTTGTTTTCATTTTGCACTGCCACCTCATGTTTTAGGGCATTATCTTTATCAATTAATATGACATGCAAGGAATAACACAAACACAGAATTTAAAGAAAAAGAAGATATGGTTTTAATGGTTTGGGGTAATGTTATGTTTGAAACTAGGTCAGAATGTCAGATTACAACAGACAGATAACCACAAGAGTAACCTTAATGATGGAGAACACATACATTACTCAATACATTTTACTGTACCAAAAAAGAAGTTGAATTAACTGTACTGGAATGTTACGGTACTACATGTACATGTATGTAAAAATGGCGACCTAGCTTACAAAAACACCCACCAAACCAACCAAACAACCAGTCAGGGCCGCTGGGGCATGGGACCTGCACAGAAAAAGGCGAAACGTGTCGAGGCCGAGACCAGGCGAGAAAGACCAAAATCCAAATAGCGCAAGTATGCATCAGAGGACCAGCCACCAAGGCACTGGATAATTTCACCAGACACGCCAGCGCGAAAAGCATGGCTCGCTCCCCCTCGACGAAAACTATGACCCGAGAATAGGTCAGGGGAGTGGCCAAGAGATACAAGAATGATACGCAGGAAAGTATGAAAATCGGCATGAGTAACAGGGATGGACACCGTTCGTTTTCAAGTAACAAACAAAGGGTCAGAGGGGTTGGCGCGGCGGAAAGAAAGCATAAGATCAAAGGCCCAAAGGGGACATAGCGGAGACCGAGGGAGGGCAACGAGTGGGACACGAAAAGAGCGATTACCAAATTGATTAGTCTTGGAGTATTTAAGTGTGACGAGGAGGCCCCATGCGGTCCGAGTAACATCAGCGAGACAGGGATACTTAGTAGGACTGAAGGCCGTGACGGATGGAGGGATGAGAGATGACTTACGAGCCATCAGGAAAAAGGCAAACAAAAATAAACAATACATTGTAGCATGCAGGGGAATGGTAAAATTGAGGGCACGCCAAATCTGAACTAAAATTTCAGGAGTCATAGGGGACGCTTGGTGCGGCATTCGGAACAATTGCTTACCTGTACCTCGCAAGGTCAAGGTAAGCATAAAATCAGAAAACATCGAACAATCTAAGCCTAAAAATAAACGTAACACTTTGACACCGTGTAAGTAATTTTTAACACTGGTCTGAGCAGTGAATGAACGCCGTAGAAATTGTACATAAAGACTGAGAATGTCAACAGAGGCCGGCACAGGCATAAGGCCGAAATACACACAGAAGAGAAAATATGCCCGCCAATGAGTTCGTAAATTGGCCTGTGTCCCTGATGCAAAGGCTTCCCTCTGTGTGGCTCGAGTAGCAGCTCGGAGACGGCGTAAATCCCCACCTGCAAATTACCAAACACAGGAAAACTGAAAGGCATCATCACATAAAACACACTCTTGCGATGGTAAAAGGGGGGAACGATGAAAAAATTCAGCAGAATGGCGTTCAGGGCACAAATGCCAGCGAGAAAGTAAATCGGCCAAATTATTTTGTCGAGACGTCACATGCACTGCCCGCAACTCAAAATCGAAAACTGCGGTATGGTAGGCTATTTCACGTAAACAACTGCCCATAAAGGGATGGCGTACTCTCCCAGAATTTAAAACCATCACAACAGCGAGATTGTCACATGCAACAGTGAGCCTCCGCCCCACCCAGCACGAGCCCCACAGTTTTACGGCAACCATGATGGCCAGACATTCAAGGAGAGCGATAGGTAAGTTTTGCATGAGAATATGTTCCGGGAAGGCACAGTGAAAGAAGCTATGCGTTGTCCAGCCACCACAGCCAGTAAGGCACGCGTCCGTAGAAAACACAACATCAGCATCAATCCACGCATCAAACTTTAGAATAGAAACCCCATTGAATGTTTCAAGAAAAGTGCGCCACCAGAGTAGATCTCGGCAAAAGTCGGCTGTCAGGGTGAAACTTTGGGTTTGATACTCGAGACCACGTAACACGACTAACATACGTGAAATAAACAGGCGTCCGGGATGAACACATTTGGCTACAAAGACTAAGCGTCCGATGAGAGATTGTAATTCACGTTTAGTGGCTGAAATGCGTGTCATCCATTGATCAAGAATGTTGGTTAGCCCATTCAATTTATCCGGTGGTACGCGGAGTTCCAGGGCGACAGTGTCAATCTCCAGCCCGAGAAAAGGCATCTGGGTAGAAGGTTTCCATGCCTTGTCAAGGGACTCCTCAGCCCCAGCCTCGCGTAACACGGTTTGAAGAGTGAAGAAAGAATGGCCAGCCGTGCTAGGGTCATCTGCACCTCCAAAGTCATCCAAGTAATTAACACAAGCCACGCCCTTCTTATGTGCGATGTGACAAAGGGCATTTGTAACCCGCTGACATACAAAAGCGGCTGAACGAAGGCCAAAGGGGAAGACACGGTCAATGTAAATGGAGCCTTTCCAATGATAGGCTAAATAGTGAATGTCACCTGGATCAACAGGGATTTGACGGTACGCACGTTTTAAGTCACACTTAAATAGAAGACAGCCTGGCCCTTTTACACGAACAATGTCCAGGAGGGAGTCCACTGTAGGATAAGTTAGTTGCATGGGGTCCCCTAGATAACAATCTTTAGCAATACCATCATTCACAGAAGTGCCATGAGGCCAGCTAAGGTCGAGAATAACACGTCGGCGCAAACCATTGTCCTTGTCCACAGTGTTGAGTGGGGAGCACATTAAAGGTGTACACAGTGGATTGTGCGGAAAAGGGCCCAATGTAGCCCCATAAGAGACTTCCGTATCTAAATAGTTCTGTACAGCCAGTGGATAATCGCGGGCACCCTTGTGCGTACGGGAGTCAGAAACAGGTGATGAAGCAGAAGAATATCCGATCGGGAAACCAAACTCCAGGAAATCGGTGACCACACTATCAGAATAAGCACCCAGATGAGCACGCAAATAAGAAATGTTCCAAGTAGAATGCACAGGTAGGCGGCACTGGTGCGCATTGGGTACACCTGAGAGGTAAATGGTGGTATGAGCTTGTAACGCGCAAGGTAATTGGTTGATAGGAGGAGTGGAACTGGGACAAGGAAAGTCGGTGACACCGGGTAAGGGCAGCTCACAATGACTAGACAAAACAGAGTTTCTGGAGTCTATTAGTGTAGACTGACTAGACAAGACAAATTCACTAGAGTCCGGAGACCGACTATACACAGCAGGCGGAATACTGACCGGCATATGACTAGACAACACACGACAAGGTGAAGACACGAGCTGCGGTAGACATGACAAGACAGATGAGAACACAGTGTGACTGTCTAGAGAAACCGGCATCACAGGAGGTAGTCACTGATTGGAATTTTCAATGGGCGGCTTACGACTGGCTGGCTTTTTGTCCCGAGCTTTGGGGCAGACCGATTCAGCGTGGTCCTGAACTGATTTAGATGACAACCAGCATGTGGCACAAATATGTCGAACCCACCGGCGATCTTTCCCAACTAAGCCAAGGTGGGCTGTTTCAGTATGAGGACACGTTCCCACTTGGAATTCTTTGCAGAAGAAAATGGTGGACCGCGCAGAAGCAGAAGAACTGCCCGAGGGGCCGCGTTTCGACTGGGGAGATGAGTCGCGAGGTCTGGCATGAAGAACGATCGACTCCAAGTCCATCAATGAATCACCCCACTGACGTTGTCCACGCTCGATATCCAGTAAAACAGCAGCATGAAAATCCAACACCGTTAACCACGGAAAGGTACACGCATGATACATTAACGTGCGCAAATGAGCGGTACGATGCTTGGTCTCCGAACTAGTTGGTACCAAACGTTCCAAGATAGACGAATAGCCGGCCACAAATTGTTGGATGGTCAGTTGTTCATAAGATAACTTTTTACTGACGAACTGTAAGCCAAGAAAAGTGTGGGGCCAGTGCTGGGGGGCGACAACATGATCGGTCAATTTGATATCTTTCCCAGATTTGAGTTTTAAAGCCCTACCTCTCGTTATGTTACAATCCTCGTTGTCGGAGTCATCAGAATCGCGGAGCACCGCATATTGTTGAAGTGCAGTGTCCGCCTGGCGCTGTAACCTGTCCATCTGACGTAAATCTGTTAGAGTCGGCTGGCCATTGTTGTTGTTTTGACGAGAAGCACTTCCGGTAGACGCGCGTGCGCGCGAAGCACCTTCCGTCCTAGGCTGTGAACATGTGGCCAGTTCCCGCTGGAGATCAACGATGTCGCGTTGAAGGTCAGCCACAGACCGTCGTTTTTGTGCAATGGAAACTTGGTTCGCCAGACCGTCTCGCTGACGAGTGAGAGTATCGAACTGAGTGTCCAAGTCCGAGGAATCGATGTTTAAGTCCTGATGCGGGTCAATTAAGCCAGCAGCTGGAGATGGGGACAGAAAATCCCGTTGCAACGGCACGATATCATCTTGAACCCGCAGTACGGGAGATTGTCTGGGAGACACCCCGGGCTCCCTGCCTTCGACGGAGGCGGGAAGGCGCAAACTGAGAAGATCTCTCTCCAGTTCATTTAATTCTGCTGTAACTTGTCCGGTGTGAAGGGCTTGGTAATCCACTCGTTTTGTACGAGCACCAGAGCGAAGTTGACGAGACATAAGGATTTTTTCCCCCAGGAAAAACACAAGACAGGACGAGACAAAGAGGATCAGAAAAACGTAGAGCCGTCAGTACTCCATGAGAACTGCTGTGAGACTATCCTGTACTCTGATAGTAAACTGTTATTTGTACAGGCTCCGATTTACGATAACAAGGCTGGTATTTTAAGACCATGTCACTACATGTAGGTTGTTTTCATTTTGCACTGCATGCCACCTCATGTTTTAGGGCATTATCTTTATCAATCAGGTCGCTACATCTTTATAACCTTCATCCTTGTGCCAAGCATGCACTTGGCCTTATCCGTGCAGTCAAAGTAGTTATAGATATGCAATGCTTTGTGTTCAAAGTTCATTACCAAAGCCCTGCATTGAACGAACATTCTCTTATTGATTACTCCGGTGATGACGATCATTATTACTTGTGCGATATTTTGTTCGATAATTCTAATCAGTGATTATTTCCATTGTCACTTTCATGTGTAGCATAAGGAGTCCTCAATTTAATCGGAGAGCGGAAGGAGTTGTGCTTCAACCCTAAGTGTAAGTTGTTCTTTGTTAACTGTGCCTGCTATAGACTTAGAGCTTTTGTTTCCTACTGCATCGTATTTCTGCTTGTTTGCTACTACATGTACCTGGAATGGTGAGAGCATTGATTCTAATCTATGTCCATGCCAATGTGTATTGTATTTTTTTTTCCACTGTGAACGCGAGCTGATCATATGTTGAGGAATTTTAACTATGTCAGGACCTGTATCCTAATTAAAAAAAAAAAAAATTGAGCCATGGTTACTATCATGCACTTGTCTGGTCCTCTTGAAAGCAGTCTAAATTGTTGTTTGGGTGAATTCTGATTTCATGACCCATGTCTATGCTTGCATGTTACGAGAATTTTGTAGTGTTGGGTTTTTGATCTGTGTAGTATCAACTTTTCATATGTTGATCAGTTATGTTGCTTCACACACATTCATATCACTGTATAAAGTATGTTAACTCCATATATGATCCACCACTCGCAGGGATATCCATTCACACAGCAACTATCTGCATTCACACTCTATCCATTCACACGACAGCCATTCACACAGCTTTCACGGCAACCATTCACACAGCTGATTCACAGGGTTAGCCATTCACAATGAGCAATTCATTTCACTTGGCCAGCCATTCACGGGCAGCAATTCACACGGCGCAGCCATTCGGGCACACCCACATGCGCAGCCATTCACACCAAGGTCAATGGTCCCACAAATATTCCACACCTCTTCGGATTTTGCTTTATGTAATAAGAATCACTCAACCTATAAATGATGTTTTGAAAGGTGATGATTCAGTGAATGGTTTATCATTCAGTTTCTTGACAAGCAAATTATTTTTAATTAAAACTTTTTTTTTGTTTTAGAAAAATTATCTTCTTTATAGATGCTATAACTTACCAGGCAGATTCAAACTGGCTATGCACATTTAAAATGTGTTTGAACCTTTCAAGATCTATCTATCTGCTTTGTGTCTGTCAATATGTCCCAGTTTCAGGACACATTAAGGTCAATGTTAAAGTTTTGGAATCGGTTTGGGCTTCATCCGCTATCTCTAAAGTAAGTGTAACCTGATCCTCCCCTGATTCAGCCCATCCATCTTGTCTCATAACCTAAGCCTTGCCCCACCTTCAGCTGTCATACCTACTCCCCATCCTAGACATGACTACCTCAGCAGTACGGAGTCCTACCCTCTCTCTCCTAATCTAAGCCTTGCCCCACCTTCAGCTGTCATACCTACTCCCCATCCTAGACATGACTACCTCAGCAGTACGGAGTCCTACCCTCTCTCTCCTAATCTAAGCCTTGCCCCACCTTCAGCTGTCATACCTACTCCCCATCCTAGACATGACTACCTCAGCAGTACGGAGTCCTACCCTCTCTCTCCTAATCTAAGCCTTGCCCCACCTTCAGCTGTCATACCTACTCCCCATCCTAGACATGACTACCTCAGCAGTCATAATATCTAGGTTGCTTACTGTTTCAATTCTTTGATGCCTGTATACTTTGAGTAATTCTACATATTTCATTTAGAAGCAGCCACTAGTTGTACCCCAGCTATTTGTTTTAAATCCACATGCAGTTGTTAACCGATTGTATGCTTCTAATTCTCATGTACACAGGGCTATTCTGCCATGTATCTGTTATGTCCAATCATAAGCAATATTGTTTGATTTGGATCGCACGAGTAATTGACCATAGCCTTGTATTAACCGTGCTTTACTGTGATTTAGTAACGATGTACATGCACATTAATGTATTTACTCACAACTATAGGAGTCACAAACCGATAGCAATTGCGCTCCGTCCCATTTATTTCAAAGTATGGGTATCCGGTTACGGCGAGGGCATGAATCCCTATGACCATGTCATTATAAATATGTTATGTATTTCATACCCACAGATCATTCAGGTCAGCAATTCACATGGTATCCCCAGATTGGGCACGGCCACTCGCAAGGTGAGCCAGTCACTCGGGGCAGCCATTCACTTGGCCAGGCCTTGTTTGGATTCAGATCCCTAGTAATTGCCCTTAGCCTTGAAATTTAACTCCGTTATGAGTATACCATCGAACCATCCTGTACTCTGATAGTAACTGTTATTTGTACAGGCTCCGATTTACGATAACCAGGCTGGTATTTTAAGACCATGTCACTACATGTAGGTTGTTTTCATTTTGCACTGCCACCTCATGTTTTAGGGCATTATCTTTATCAATCAGGTCGCTACATCTTTATAACCTTCATCCTTGTGCCAAGCATGCACTTGGGCTTATCCGTGCAGTCAAAGTAGTTATAGATATGCAATGCTTTGTGTTCAAAGTTCATTGCCAAAGCCCTGCATTGAACGAACATTCTCTTATTGATTACTCCGGTGATGACGATCATTATTACTTGTGCGATATTTTGTTCGATAATTCTAATCAGTGATTATTTCCATCGTCACTTTCATGTGTAGCATAAGGAGTCCTCAATTTAATCGGAGAGCGGAAGGAGTTGTGCTTCAACCCTAAGTGTAAGTTGTTCTTTGTTAACTGTGCCTGCTATAGACTTAGAGCTTTTGTTTCCTACTGCATCGTATTTCTGCTTGTTTGCTACTACATGTACCTGGAATGGTGAGAGCATTGATTCTAATCTATGTCCATGCCAATGTGTATTGTATTTTTTTTTCCACTGTGAACGCGAGCTGATCATATGTTGAGGAATTTTAACTATGTCAGGACCTGTATCCTAATTAAAAAAAAAAAAAAAAAAATTGAGCCATGGTTACTATCATGCACTTTTTCTGGTCCTCTTGAAAGCAGTCTAAATTGTTGTTTGGGTGAATTCTGATTTCATGACCCATGTCTATGCTTGCATGTTACGAGAATTTTGTAGTGTTGGGTTTTTGATCTGTGTGTCAACTTTTCATATGTTGATCAGTGCATCGCATTCGGACTGTCTAATTTCGATCGTTGAACATTCCTATGATCACATGGTAAGTGTAGCGGATCGGGTGGTTTCGCAAATCCTGTATATATCTTTGACGAGCGTTTTTTGTGCTTCACCCAGGTATTTCGACGGTGATTAGTTATGAACCTAGACTTGCCGTTTAGATATTTTATTGGTCCTTATATCATTAACCATGTCACTAGGCAGTATAGTTTCTTCGTTGCTCATTTTTTTTTGCACTATTGTCTGTGTTTTTAACCTGCATCTAATCAGCGTAGCATGTGTTAACTGTATAAATGTGATCTGATCTTTGACTATTTCCCATAGAGTTAACACCACTGTGTAGCCCAAGGGGTAATGCGTACTACATCATATTGATATCGTCTGCTCCACAAAAAGTGCCATTTGTGCTCACACTAATGTTTGCGATTGTAAATTATATTCTTACACAACAACTCAAACATTTCAGTTACAAGGTCACCCATGTGGCAGTTCCAGTAACTTTGTAGTTAAATACCTTGTCACCTGAAATACCCCTATTTTTTAATTTCCTCTTTGGGGCACCTCAACTAGATATTGTCATATCTAGTCTCATTTTTTGGGCATAACTATATGTCCCCAAAGATGTTTCATAAGGCAATCGAGTGCATAGTAATATCGTATAGGGAGCAAGCTCATTAAATAATTGGTATGTAATGCTTATGTTGCTTCACACACATTCATATCACTGTATAAAGTATGTTACGGTAATTTCCCTATTAATTCGCGATGTAGTGATGAAACTCGCCACTCCAAAAATTGGCTACTTTCGAATTATTTGTTGAGCGAATTCCAGAAAAACGCGAGTGTTCGAATTAAATGTCGCGCCGATTTTCACGAAAGATCCAAAATGGCAGACCGCTTTGCCGTGGTCGTAGTGATCGTATTTATTACTGTGTACTTTGATATCTCATCATAGTTTCCATAAAAGGCAGTGTATGATGTCAGAAAATCTCCTCTACCCTGATAAAGGCGTCTAATTTTATTCGAGGAAGTCAACCATATTGGTCGAGTGACAAGTTCAGCAAGATCATGCAGATTTTTGAGCTGACGTCCGTAAATTCGCGTCCATAATAACATCGTAAAAGTAGGCCAAAACATTGAACGTATTCCTTCCTTTTTGTTCAGTATTAGCTATGATCTATATTATGAAACCTAACTGACATGGAATTGAAAGAATATTCTGGAAATATAAAACTATACACATATTAGAGTATTCCATGTTCGAGTCGTTCGGTATGTCAACGTTGTTGTTGTGAACCCTGAAAATGAACCAACGGCAAATTTGTGTAGGCCTGTATCACGAAGCTTTAGACAGATAAGCGGACTGCCATAGACTTTTTGGTCTTCACTGTGCATGATTTTACACACACCATCCAGGACTTGAATAAATATCCCGGACCTATGAAACGAAATGAATGTAGAATTAACGGCGGATTGTACAAGAGAACCGAGTGTCAGTCGGCAATACAGGTTTCGATTTGTTTGTTTCAAGTATGAGAATATCTATTACGGTACCGGTACTGTAACATTTTACTAAAATTATGGGGTCGAAGTATGATATCGTTCTGAATATTAATTAGCTACTGGTAGGTTTTTACCTTTTGCCGTTTAAATGTTTCTCAAATTTGTTTAGAATTAGAGTAATGGAATGGCGATAGCGATGTTTTGATTCTTAGTGTAAAAATGCGGGGTGTAATTCCAAAGGATTTTTATTGCTGGAATTTCGGTAAGTTTGTGGGTATTCATAAGAAGTATTTTCATTAACAACAAAATATTTAACTAAACGGGAAAGAGGTAAGTCTTTATGATAACTATATTTGAACAAAACAGAGCACATGCAGAGATGATTGTTGTCGGCGCTTCACTTCGCAAAATTTGTTTTTGTCCCCTGGTGGGGAAAACTGACGTTTGTCAACTGTGTGATTTCCTGTCCATACACTCTTAAAACTAAAGTGTTGTATACAACATTTATAATGTTGTATACAACACTTTGATAAGTGTGGAGGAGGGAAAACATTTGTAAATGTTAATTTAACACTTTCGAAAGTGTTGCTGGTTTCAACACTTTGTAAAGTGTTGGATTTCAACATTTTAAAAGTGTTATGATCTCGTTTCTAACCTTTATAAATGTTGAATTCTAACACTTGTAAGTGTTGGATTTGTGTCCATATTTAACATTTGGTAAATGTTGACTTTCAGCACTTTGCAAGTGTTGGGATTCAACACTTTGTAAGCGTTGGTATTCAAAAAGGAGATGGCATATGATAAGGTGGCATTTTGGCCTATTTACATGGTGCAGTTGAACTTTCATGTGATAACTATAATCTTATACAATCAAGCTAGAACTTTCACATAATATTGTAATATACATATATTTTCTCGTCATTAGATTAAAACAATCATTTTTAGGACATTTTAATTTCTTGATTTCAACTGCACCATGTATACTTATGCCACCTTATCGTACCATCTACTTTTAAGACATTTCACAAAAATTGCCTGTTAAAATTTGCAACAGCAACACAGTAATCCTTCTATGATTGGTTTTCAACTCCCCCAGAGATGAATTGTTGTGGAAATGTAACTGTGGTACTTGTGTAAGTGTAGGTCATATTCAAGATAATGATTTAAAGAACATACCAAAATAAAGTTCACTTGCATTCAGTCACAGACGAATAAAAACAGAAGTGAGATTGAAGTCTGACCCCTTGACATCTGCAGGACATAATTGTAGTAATGCAAGGAACTAAACAGATTTCTGACAATGTATCGTTAAGACCTGTTAAGCAAGAAGCAGGGTATAAATTTTATAAAGTTTTAAGTTAGATATGACTTGCAGAAGTACCAAAGTTACATTTTAAAATAAGCATCCCTCCATTTGTATGACAAACAAGAATAAAAAATAATGCAAGAGTATGCTTTACTGCTTTTTTAATGCAACAATATGGGAAGTGTTCATGAATATATTTTCACAATAAAATTCATTAAGTTCACTGTTACTTAGTTTTTCATGACCCTCCCACATCTATATGTAAGGGGCAAATGATTAGAGTTCATATGGGACTTGAAATTTTCAAAAGATCTCCTTTTCTTTCATATTTACAAGCATTTGGTTTGGAGGATCCATAATTAATAATTGTCGCACTCAGTACGTCTCTTTTTACAAGCAAGGTCATGAGAAACAAACAAACATTTAATGTAACCCATGACAAGAATGCATTTCATCATTGCTTATTATTCCTGTGATATGGTGGTAAAACAATAATGGGTGACAAATGGGCCACTTCTGATCCAGAATGGGTTAAATGTCAATGTCACTGATTTTGGACTCCTTGTCCATTTGCATATGCGAGACAAGGTTGCTCAGGATTGAATCCAAAAATCGGTCAATCACACAGATTTCTGATAAGATTTCTTTCATTCTATCACATGCATGTGTGAACTAGGCATAATCTTCTTGAGATATGGTGGTATCGCGAAATCAGACCAACGTATCCCCTGTTGATATGAGGACAACACCCCAAGAAAGCCTAAGCCTTCTCATTCTTGAAATATGTTGGTAAAAACAACTGCTACTAAGTGAATGTACGAGTGGAATATTTTCAGTCCAAATGAGTCACTGATGGTGATCCAGACAAAACCTGACACAATCAGAATTCACCGAACACAAGAGCTTTGACATGAGACAACGCAGATTTTGGTGATCAACTCTCTAAATCTGATTGGCAGTCTCTTTTTCTCAGAGTCATAGTCTCGAGGAGTAAAAAGAATGAGGTTATTCCAGATTGAATTTATTATGCAGCTCGAAAAGCCTATCAACTGCAAAAGTTATGTCGTTCCTGCAAGGTATCGCAACGCTGTCGACGATGATGAAATATTAGGATACTGCATTACTCGTTCCCAGGCAAAGGACATATGGCTGTGACCTCCTGCCTCTAGGTAGTGAACTGCACTGGTTCCAACCTGAAAAAGAGTGTAAGATGATTCTATTTCAAAATTTGCAATCAACCAGTCTAATAGTAACTTAAGTTCAATCTAACTCAAGATATATGCACTTAAGCATCTTCACATGGTGATGACAGTGTGTAACAAATTTCTAAAGAATCTAGAATCTTAGTCGCACAACCCTACCCCAGCAAGTTAGGTAGGTAGTAGGTATATACATATATTTATTCGAAGGTCAGGTTTTCCTTTTGCGGTGGATGGAAGAGTTAAGGTGATTTGGTCCAGATACCAAGTTCTTATGAAAATGCTATGAGAAATCTACTGTTTGCATCGATTGTCAAAATGATTTCTGAGAAGATAACTAATCCTCGACATCGACATCCTTGAACAAGGGAAACCCCCACCATATACTCGGGTCAATCCTAGAATACAGGCGAAAACTGCATTCCTCTATGGATTGGGGCATGGAATATTGGCCCCCCCCCCCAACCCCACTTGTTATAGATCAATGTTATAAGTCCTATCTTAGATAGACCAGTCCAACATTTAACAAGGCCGGTATAGAGTTCAGCCCCTCCACTTTCAAATGTGCTTCGCGGCTCCTGTGATACATGTTCACATCGCCAACTGCCGGAGAGCAAAATGGCATCAGCGTACTATTAATTCCGTTACTTGTTATGTATTAGCGTTAAAAATCGGCAAAAATCCAGAAAATTCACAATGCAGAACTCCACCTGGGGCCATCCTTAAAAATAAGTTTGTTGCGCGTAACCCGACCGACTGTCCAAAAATCCGCCGACTGGAAACTTTTTTCGCCGATTTTCCGACCGGTCATCTTTTTATTTTATTTTCCAATGTCAGAATTATCTCCCCTATCTCCTCGCTCGTGTAAACGTATGTAAAACGTTCGCCTTGCAAAAGCAAGCAGGATTTCACTCTCCAGTAGTCGCGATGTGAGCTTATGTCGCACGTTTTGAAGGCATATCCTCCATGGCCCAGTCCGTAGGGGAATGCAGTTTTCGTCGACCACGTGTTTATGGCGGGAAGTTCCCCCTTCTGTTTTGTGTTTGGGTTTGGACGAGAGGACAATAAACACATCGAGAGGCAACAGCAACACAGGATGGGAAAAATATTTCAAAACGGTTGGTTATTAAAACCTGCCATAAAGAGCTCTGTCGCGAATCGACTTGGAACGTAGACATGTTTAGGACTGTCACCATGCACCACGTGGGTCCGTACACCGACAGATTCTGAGACTGACGATGTTACAACAACAACGATGTTTGGATTTCTACTTTTATCCGAGAAGACTTCAGTGTGCCTAAATGCAGAAAATCTATACTGCTTTGTTGTTTAACGGAAACTTTATAACCCTCTATGTCGATGAAGCCATGGATATAGTGTCGGTGGCTTCAGCGGTCTTGACAAATTAGATGGTGCCGTCAGCTTAATTTTGACGTTCCGATGTCGGCATCAAATACGCTTGTCAGAATTCCACCTCGGACTAAATTCCACGAAAAGACACAGGTTAGAAACTTAGTATTTGCCTCATTGTTGTCAGTAAATTAAATTACGATGTATTTCTAATCTGAATAAAGGAAGTACCTAAGTATTCAATAAAAGCACACCA
This sequence comes from Hanleya hanleyi, assembly GCA_036873755.1. Classification (NCBI taxonomy): domain Eukaryota; kingdom Metazoa; phylum Mollusca; class Polyplacophora; order Lepidopleurida; family Hanleyidae; genus Hanleya; species Hanleya hanleyi. The sequence continues at coordinate 46,736 of JAVTVY010029067.1, read as the reverse complement.
TAAATTTGCGACGAGGAAGGGCAGTAATGATGTTAATGATTAATTTGAGGTAATTTTCTCAACTCCAAATGGTATAATGAACAACCTTCTGTATAACACTGAGAGGATTTTTTTCTTTCCTGTCACAATTTTGGCAAAAGTTTGTCTGGTAGTGGTATATATTTTTTTTTTTGACCAGCTAGTCACTAGTCATTGTCAAGTCATTGTCAAGAATGTGTTCAAGGATGTCGATGTCTTCTAAGAAATAAAACAGGTACACAAGCCTGAATTTAAGAATATCTTGCTTTATACCTTGAAGATAACTAGTTTTCTATACTGAAATAATTTTGCTGCCAGACAAAAAGAATATTTCAAATGACCTGCTTAGTATCTGAACTAAATCACACTAACCTCTTCCAGCCTCCCCAAAAGGAAAACCTGATCTAAAAAAAAAAAAAAAAATTACCTACCTACCGACCCAACTTCCTGAGGTAGGGTCGGGTTACAGCCAACAAACATATTTTTAAGGATGGCCTGGCATGTCAATATTTACCTTGTGGGACATTACCAGTGGAAGTCTTGACAGATGTTGACCATGGAAATTTCAAATTACCGCCACTGACAGCTGATTGGTGCTGCAGAATGTCATTCAATTTGTAAACAGGGAGCCTTCTCACCCTTCACTGATCATGTCTTCATCCACCATGCTTTTTCCAAAGTGGCCCAAATCAACACCAGGAAGTACAGTTTGAAGACTCATCTGCAAGTTGAAATATCAGATGTATCAGAAATGCTGAAAAATCGCAGCTCATAAAATCCATAAAGATCTGCTCTCAAATTTCTAAACAATGTAGGTCGTGGGCACTGACCCAGAAGTGATTAATTGTGATCTGATGCCAAATACTTGCTTGGAGGGCATTTTACGTTTTGTTCACCTAAGAGTGGAGACAGGGGAGACAACTCTGACATTCCAAAATAAAATGATGACCTGTCTGAGAATCAGCAGAAAAAGTTTCCAGTCTACGAATTTTTGGACCCAGTCAGGGTGTAGTGGATAAGGGAAATCAATGCAGTATCAGATATCATATGACCACTGTTAATTAATTGTTTGTTTCTCGTAACCTTGCTGGTAAAAATATACATGCTGAGCGCGATAATTATTAATTATTAACTTGCAAACCATTTGTGTATAAATATGAAGAAACTGAGCAAGTTTTACTCATGAAAATGTAAATCCCTCGTGGATTTTAATTATCTGCCCTCAAAATATAGATGAGGGCTGGTTACGGGAAACGGAACATTAATTATCAGCGGCCTATGCTATCTGAAAATATCAGCATATGGGGTCGGGCGAGGTTCAGTTTCGAGATACAGGGTGGATTTGGCTTAATGTCACACTCAAGTTTGTTTCACTCATATGGTGACAGTCATAGTGGACTAGTGTAGTCAAGACAGTATCCGATATCATGCTATCTGAAAATATCAGCATATATGGAGTCGGGTGAGACTTAGTTTCAGAAATAGAGGGAATTAGGCTATGTTCCGAATGTGGGGAAGAGGGGAGATACCCCCAGGGTGCAGTGAATGGGTGGAGCCCATGCAGCATCTGGTATGGCATCTGAGAACTTTTACAAAATCTTGAACACAAAACTTGTATCCTGAAATGTTGATGACGAACAACCAGCCAGCCAGACATCAAGCCATAGGACGGCTATTGCTTCGCAATCCGTCCAAAAACTGAATGTACATGTTAGTCTCCTTTGGAATTCGTTCTGCACGAATTGAAGTGTTATTCTTGGTGCATTGTATTACTAAATTTTGGAATGAAATCCATACTCTGTAATTGAGGTTACAATATCAAACAAGCAATAAACAGATGTATGTGAAAAGACAAGCCCAAAAACCAAGAGGCTTTCTGTTGCCAGGTGTTTGAGACAACTGGACTTTGACCATGAGCCATAAACTGTCCTCAACTATTTCAGGCCGCTGATAATTAATGGTTCGTTTCCCGTAACCAGCCCTCATCTATATTTTGAGAGCAAATAATTAAAATCCATGAGGGATTTACATTTTCATGAGTAAAACTTCCTCATTTTCTTCATATTTGTATACAGTTGGTTTGCAAGTTGATAATTAATTATTAATAATTATCGCACTCAGCATGTGTATTTCTACAAGCAAGGTTACGAGAAACAAACAATTAATTAACAGTAGCCTCATGGTTTTCTCAAGACTGTCCATCATATTAACATTTGATGTCAACCCATATTCAAAGTGTTAATGCATGGACACAAAATATCTTTTCTTTACTTTGTTTCTTTACTCGAAGTTGTGGTGAAAGGGATATTAAGGCTGGACATATGCAGGGGTCAAAATATTCAAAATAATTTACCTGTCACTCAAGAGTCAGGTGGCCAAAATGTTTACCTGTCATCTTTAAGAATTACCTGAACATGCAATCGTAACATGAACATGTAACTCGAGATTAATGACAAAGTTAGATGTTGCAAGACACTAATAAATTAATGACACCTTGTTTACTTGCACTTATTAGCAGGTGTTTTGAATGAATTTTGTTGAAGATATATTTTGAACACCAAAACAAAATTATTGGCTACCTGTCAATAGAGACAGGTACTTTGTTTCTCTACCTGTCTCTTTAAAAAAATACCTGTCAGAGACAGGTAAACCGGTGTAAATTTCGACCCCTGATATGGAATGCTGCAGTAATCTTTATGAATAAGTGGGGGCCCTGGGGGGGATGTGGTTTAATGTAACACTCAAAGTTATTTCACCAATATAGTTACAACCAGTTTGAACTCGGAAGCCGGAGTATCCGGAGTGAACCATCAGCCGTCGGTGAGTAACGGGCAGACTTTCACACATGCACCAGCAGGGCTCAAACACAGGCCGTTTCAGCAGTGTGGGGCTAGTGATCACCAATCACCCACTGAGGCCCCCCCCCCCATGAATAGGTTATTGGATCAGCCCACACAATTCGGAAAACTCGCCTCGGCAAAAATTATGTCATATTAAAGTAATTCCTATTTAACACAATGTTAAATTGTGTTGAGGTGATCCGATTATGCTAGGTGAATTGTGTGGGCTGTTGGATTATCATGGATGGTAAAGCTTTCTGATAACTGGACAGTTTGCATGTTAGGACAACCTGGAAATTACAATATACATTGCTATGAAAAGCACCAGGCTAAAAATTGTTATTCCAATCAAACTGTTAGTGTTACTCGCAGAAGTCTGGAGCCATTTACTTGAGGGATTATTATCTGGATTTGCAAATATTACCTTCTGATAGTTCATTGCAAGTCTGCAGTTCCTCACAGAGCCCACCGCTCTCTTCACTCTTGTGACATCTTTGCGATCTTCAATATGTTTGGTACATATCGGCTTTGTTAGAAGTTTCGATCCCGTGTCCTCTGAATATAGCATCGCAAATTCTTGATCAATCTGAAAATGAATATGTATTTACATAAATATTAATTGACAATTGACTGGATAGGACTGTCTGATGGAAATCAACGAAGCAATACTTGATTCCACTGTGACCGAGTATATAAAAAATTTCCAATTGCCTGAAGGCAGGGTTGTCCTGCATGCGTATTTCAACAGAAGAAGTCACAAGAAGAACAAGAATGCGATCCTCCCACAGACCTGCATGCCGAATCAAACAGGTTGGGGAAAATACCTTGATCGAGGTATTATACCTTGATAGGGTAACACCTCGATCAAGTTATAGGCATATACCTCGATGGGTATAGGGCTATGTCAGCTTCAGTTTTTATATATTTATGGAAAATGCGAACATCCCCACATACCCCGGACTGCATGGATCTTTCAACAGCATCTATGGCTTCATTGTTGGAATGTTCCATGATTTCCATCAACTTATTGCTTCGTTTTATGCGACTATGTAACCATTCAAATTAGCCACTCTAAGTCTAATATTTACAAAATGAAACATGGCTTCAAATGACATATTCGGTGAAATTCATTCTGTAAATGAAAATAGCATGGGATTGCATACTTCGATCTCAAAGTCATATCCAAGTTGCATGACTTTAGATGCATTGACTGATGAATACATTAGATTAATTTGTCTGATGCAATGCACAATCTCCTAGCATGCACACATATGGCAGGGTCATAATGCCCAGAGCAGAGGTCTGTTTTTATGTGCACATGCTAGCAGTTTAGATTATGTGTCTTGCTAGCAGTTTAGATTATGTGTCTGTCAGTTTGCTTTGATTTATTAACTAGGCCTAGCCTCTCAAATCCTGCAATTTGTATATGACCTTTACATGGAAATATGCCACCACATGCCATTTTCATTTAGAAAATATATTTCACCGAAGATGTCATTTGAAGCTAAGTAGGTTTCATTTTTGAAATTTTGAAGTGGCTAATTTGAATGATTAGTACGTCGCATAAAACGAAGCAATAAGTTGCTGTGAAAATCATGGAACAATGAAGCCATAGATGCTATTGAAAGATCCATGCACTCTGGGGTACGTGTGGATGTCCCTTTTTGATAAATACATAAAAACTGAAGTTGACATAGCCCTACACCCCAACGAGGTATTGGCCTCAAGCATGTCGAGGTGTTTTCCCCAACCTTTAAATGATAAAGACTTTAGGTATGCGAGCAGGGAAAGACATATGTTCAGTGGTAGGGCAGTCAGGGCTCGAAATTTCCACAAGCCCGGCAGCCCGTGGCTGGTGAATTTAGAACTTGTCTGGTTGAATTTAGTTCTGAAGCTAGCTAACCAGCCACTCTGTAATTCAAGAATTTCAGCTCAGTGTAATGAAATATACCTGTTATGATATCTGTTCTATGATCGCAAATGAATAACACACGATAATGTTCATAACTTCAACAACTGTATTTAGCTGAACAACTTGGGCGGAAGTACATTAGACATGTTAGAGACCAGTGCGCATGCTCACATAGAGGGTACCTTAAAGTTCTGACTGGGAACCGGAATGGATTAAGGACTAGCTGTAATATCACAACATCCCCTTTTCTCTGAAGATTTATATAATCAAAATATATAAAAGGGAAGTGTATGACTAGACAATTAATTCTATCGATATGTGAGCACCGTACTGTAATTACGCGATTACAGTGAAATAAAGTTTTGATTAGATATTGAATTATTGTATTCAGTTGGTTATTGAATAGTTCAGTTCTTCTGATTTCAGTTCTTCAGTCGTGTTAATTTGTGGCTCAATAGATGATGTAACCTTAATCAAAATTGTCAACTTTATATTCTCGTTAACTACCGTATTAAAATTATGGATAACTGATACTATATGAAAAGTAACAATTAACTTATCTACAGATAAACTGAATGATCGTCATAATAGACGTCAGTTCATGAGTTCGCAAGATACGTGTCCAGATTACATGTCCATGACTTGTGGTGCTTTTACGATTCGGCCACTGCGGGTTGTATAAGCCGAACTATTGGATTGACCAGATGCCAAACTACCCTTCTCGACAGATGAAGGAGGGCGAATGGCCATACTGCCCTTCACAGATGGTAAAGGAGGGCCTTCAGCCTCACTACCCCCAGAATTGAGAGGGCTGTTTCTGGTATGATGCCATGAGGTTACATCTGATGATGGCTTCCATTTATCCGAACTCCATGAGGAGGGAAAATATTGCGTGTGTTATTCATTTGCGATCATAGAACAGAGATCATAACAATACCAGCCCGATGGTCTAGCAAAGTTTTATGGTAAATTCATGCCCTGGGGCAGGGCTTGTTTTTTCATGGAAATCCGATTCCCGTCAGCACTCCCGCAAAATAATTTACGGGAATCCAACAGATTCCCATAAAATAGAAATGATAGCATTGGATTCTCGTGGATTCCCATAGAGCTGGGTTGCGAGAATCTACATGTATTTGAATTCCCGTGAATCTTAGTATTAAAAAAATGGTAAAATTGGTCGAGTCCCGAGCGGGATTCGAAGCAGCGACCCACAGAGTAATGCACCTAACAGCTAGCACTATATGTCGGCGATCTAAACCACTCAGCACCGGCAGTATTGAAAGCGAACACAGATTACCCCTCCGATGATCGTAATGACATAGCTTCCATATAGCTGAATACATACGAAGCTTTATTTTCTGTGGCTTAAAAAGTGATCGTAAAACAGTAATTTTTTGAGTCGACCAATTTTCAGCACTAGAATCTGTGCTAGACTAAGACAGTGTAATCCCAGAACTAACGAAAATAATGTTATATGATCACTTTCTAAATGACAAAGGAATATATCTTCCTATACAGTTCCTGTCAAATGTAGAAGATGACATTGATTTACTGGAAATGACGCGAGTTGGCTGCCATTTCACTGTGAACATTAGTTCGCAGATAGGGAGGGATGGTCGAAGGAAACCAATGACTGCGCCCCGTGTCACATGACATAAACACATCTGTCGAAATGGGATTGTCGTCCGACTTGCGTGGAATGAACATGATAGTCATCAATCATGCTACCTATATTGGTCGCCGATAAAATGGACTTCCCGTGTGATGAAAACTAGAAGTATATACCCTGGAAAGCAATTAAAAGAAAATACTTCCAACTACACCAAGAAGTAGAAATTTTGACAGACAAATTAAACTTCCCCCACACATAAGCAATCCACATAGAAAGTCACCACATGCTCTGAACGCGCGCATGTGAGAGGTGCACGAGATTTGATCTGTACGAGAACCGATCCAGAACCCGTAATTATTCACGAAAATTGTATAAAAATGACGCCTGTAATGTCTCATTTTTCCGGGGCTCTTACTGCAGGGTCAACACACTCATACTTCACTCCTTGGCAAACTGAAAAAAAAAATGAGAGGTTCTTTGTCACGCCCCCCTCCCCCCCCCAGGCGCCAACACATATTTGTTCATTCAATTACATCGGATGTGTTATGTTACCACCCACGACAATTTAAACATAATAGTATGGGGATTTTCCAGATATCCGTTTAATCATAATTTACTAGGTAATCACAGATCGGAACTGAGGATAATCCGAAAGGCCTAAATGTTCACATTTCAGCTTTCTCTGTTCAGTTGCACTCTGTGACTCGCTCGATGATGGCGCGAACAACCAGGATTGCCAACACCCGAATCAGAGTGCCGGAAACGAGAAGAGCATCAAGATCAACAATTACAACAAGTTAATAATGTATTCAATCAGTTACAAAGAAAATTAACAAAATAACAACAACCAAACTTACCGAAACGGCACGTTGAATTTTCCCACACACAGCCGGCAGGCAGGCTCATGCTTTCCAGCAATGGCAGAAGTATCACGTGAAGCAAGAGCCAATCAGATTACTCACTGTCTCCGCGCGCCACCATGCATGGCGCGAAAATAACACAACATTGTTTAGATGTTGTTAAAATCCGAAGAGTCTTTAAGATTATGACACTTTAAATGTTATAACACTAGTATTCAACATTGTAAAGTGTTGTATTGAGTATAACACTTAGAAAATGTTACCATTACAACACTTGTGTTTTAAGAGTGTATATTGTACTACTTACACACTGGTAGTTCATTTATATTATTTTGAAGTATGAATTACACACTAAGTATATTTGCCCAGACAACAAAAAAGTATCCGGGAATGCAATAACCTATAATTCTATCAAATTGAAAAGTAACGTGTTGAATCCCGAAAAAGCGTCAGAAATCTTCAGATATAAACCAAATATATATTTCTCAGACTAAGTCAATTGGCTCATAACTGGATAGATTCTAGAAGAGAAATGACGTTTTATTGCTAGTGAACCTATATTCTTGCTCACAGCTCGGTGGAATCATCTTCCATACACTAAAGAGGAGGATTCACCCAATCGAGTGCTCAAACTCACCGATCTTACCGGCTTTGTAATCTATAGAAATTAGGTCAATACACTCCCAGTCCGATCATTCGCTCCGAATAACACGGTATAAGCTGTTTAACGTAAGTAGAGTAGACATGGGACTTTCCGCTTGATCGCTGCCATGAAAGTTTTACCCGAAATAGTCTTCGAACTCACCATCAATAAATATCACCAGGGAATAATAGGTCAATTCAAATAACGCACAGGAGAGATATGTATCACTATATATTTTCCTCTCTGAAAATTGTCTGGTTTCCCCAAACAAATGCAATTAAAGATGTTTAGTTATACCGTCAAGCGTGACTGGATAAATCATACAATAGGAAACGGCTTCTGGATTCACTTTGGTGAAATAGTGCTTGTCAAGGTTACGGATTTCTTGGGAAGACATCCTTGTTTCCTTGTTAAATTTCATTTTATAATTTCGATTGAAGACGGCCAAATTTTTGTTGTGGTCGACGGCAGACTACCGAATGTTGGATTTGACGCATTTGCTGGTCTTATTTGTAGAAATGGCCATCTATATTATTGCCACACATATGATGTTTCATACGACCCTGTCAGTATCTCTATTCTCATTGCATCTTTAACCCTACCTGGCCTGGGGGAGCCATTATGGCCACCCCCTACCAAACTTTCTGAGCTATATCCGGAACGACAAAAAACGGAGAGCTGAAACTCAGTGACTTTATAGTTTATCATATTGGGGTCATTTTGAGCCTATTTGCATAACCCCCGAGCAGAGGATCATGGGTGAATCCAAGATGGCGGCCACATGGGGTAGCAGAGAAGCGATGTTTTTGTCATATTTATTCAAAATTTCTGCATTTCCGCGAAGAAAGGTGGGCGAAAACTATTTTATTTCACATTACATTAATATTTACTAATTTATCAGGCAGTTTTTGAGAAGAAATTGCAAAAATAAAAATTCGGAAAATCTGACCGAAAAATCGACCAAAAAATGCCGTTTTTGAAAATGACGTCATCAAAGCGGCCATCTTGGATTTTGTCACATTTTTCGGTAGAGCTTGATCCAAGGGTATAGTGTGATGAGTTTCAGCTACCTAGCTCAAGGGGTAAGAAAAATAATCAGGCCTGGACCGGTCCCAAAAAGCCCAGGCCAGATAGGGTTAATAAGTACCTGCACAATGGCCATGGATATACAATTCAATTGTGCCCAGATATTCAAACAATATTACCAATAATATTGAGCAATGGACATCGAGTTGCAGATGTTCATCGAAGAATTTAAGCACAGTTGAATAAGGTGTTAGTTTCGTTTGTGACATATATTCCTCTCGAACAAGTCAACAGGCTCATTTACGCTCACCATCTATTGCACAGAAATACTTGCAAGCAAACTTGTATTGTGGGTTCATGTCTTGCCTACATACGTTGGACTTGATTGAACGAACGAATGCTTGTCAGTTAAAACAACTGATGCTCGTGGCCTGCAGGATAGCTGGAGTATATTTGGGTGCGAGCAATGTAAAATGAGGAAAGTATCTGAGTTATTGATTTATACGAGAATCACTCATGGTTTCGGAGCCTATTGCTCATAAATATCAGTTTATGGAGTCATGCGACTTCTTGCCAGATCGAGAAGCTCTACTTTCCCCGTCACCATTGTTTGTTATCGCCTAGAGCAAGTCCCACACTTTGTAAACAGTTGACGCCTGTCGACTGTGGGCTGTGGTCTTTGTTTAGCTATTGATTGTAGAAGCTGAAATTTTTGCAAACATTATCCCGCAATGTCAGGGACTTAGCTAGGGGAAAAAACCTCAAATGATACTGGACATAAGAGGCCACATAACATGTAAATCACATGGAAGTCATACCTATTAGCCTAGCGACATTGACTATTAACTAGACGATAGTGTGACGTAGGGTGGTCCGTCAAATATGGTTGTAGTTTAAATTATAAGTTTGTTAATTGTTGTTTTGATTATGACGTATAATGCGTTGGAAGGAGTCTTCTGGGAATTCAATTTTTAGAATATTTGGCGGTCAGCTATGTTGTTGTGGGAACTGGGGTGGAATTATAGTCTGATTTATGTTGTGATTTATGGATATCTTTCATCTTGCCTTTCTAAAGCAGTATCATACTTGCTTCCATGTTCATATCAGTGAATTGTTTCGTATTACGTTGTTTTAAATTAATATTGATCAAATTTACATTCGCGCCTTGCGAAGCCATCCATCTTGTTTAGGCTGTGGAGATATCCTCGGAGTTTGAGCTTGTGTTTCAGATATATTTCCAGGTTATATTGTGTATATTTAGTTTCTGAGTTTTTTAATATTGTGAAACATTGGTAATGTTAATTTAGTGAATGGGAGTGAATGTAGCGTTACTGACATAACTATTTCGGGAGCGAGAGTGGGCTGACTGCTGGTTGCTAGGATGGCGGAGAGTACGAATCTGAGCTGAAAGTGGAAAGGTGACTGCGCACTCGGCTGCGACTGTGTTTATGGTGAGAAGCCTTATATTTCATTTTGTTACCTGTAGATTAATCCGAGAATTACTAAAATATTTGATGTTACTATTGATTTAATCTTTTAGAGCAAAGAAACCTTTTGTTGGTTTATTTATCGCATTAATTACAGAATCCAAAATCATTTCAGATTCATGTGAATATAGATAGTTCGGATTCTTTGATGCAATTCACCAGCTGAGTTGGGAATTGTGACGTTTTGGGATCGAATAGTCTCTACCTTTACCCAATTTAATTATAAACTCGTATTAAGTTATCATTTGTTAATAAAAACAGGTTATCGTCAGAATTTATATTCTCTTTTTGTTCTTTATTGGTTTGCTCCGAATGAAGTATTGTTAATCGGAATTATTTTCGCCGACGTTGTTGGTCTTATAAACCGCCCACCCCCTCGATCCGCAACAATTTGGTGACAGCGGTGGGACACGGTTTTATTTGCCGTATTCTTGGATCCGAACGTACCGAATACACGCTTCGAACGTATCGAATATACGTGATCCGAACTGATCATTCGGATTTGGAGATTTGGTACGTGATCCGAAAATAAATCGAATTTCGGAATTGCCGATTTTCGGATTTCGGATCGGTGCTTTATGTGACTTGATTCGAATCTATTTTTATAGGATTGATTGTAGGAAAACGGAATTATTGGCGTTTGACTGATTGTTTTGGGTAAAATGTTTTTCTCCTAAGCTCTCCTAAACACAGTCGAGGCAAGTCGATCGTGGTATACCGATTTGGTGCAGGATCGTATATGTATACGAAATCCGAATCGGATTTGGATCGGTATTCACTGTCACGCAAACACAATTGCTTATTTTATTGAAGGTACGACCATTGGGAATCATTTGTGCATTCCGAAATAGCGTTGTACTCATAATATACGCTAATTGGGTGATTAGCGTGTTAAGCTGGTCAGTTGTATACGTATTAAGGCCATCGTTGAAATTGAACTTAGTATTAGCGTTTACGCTGTTTGCTCTGATCGAGATAAATGGTTGAATCGCAATAAAAGTAACTTGGCCAGTTCCAGGCATGAGATTTATTTTTCCTTTCAACAAATCCCCCCCCCCCCCCATCTCCCTCGCTCCGTATTGATCTGTGAAACATCTGTGCTACAGTAGATATGGCCAGTACAGATAGTGTTAAATCTTGGCAAGAAGAAGTGAAAGAAAGTGCTAGTGATAGAACGTTCATCTCGGAAACAGAGACGGACGAAGCGATAGTATTTAACTTTAACGAGATACTATTTAACTTTAATGTGAAAGGTCGCGGGAATGGTTTGAATACATCAGATGAGGAGGCGATTGATGATGGGATATTGGATTCATTTTCTCCCATCGGCGCTTATATTAGCGAGTCGCCTAAATTGCAATGACGTCAAACGAGAGTATATGCCGAAGAGAGTGTTATCGTCTCCCGTAGGCATCCGATTTGAAAATGGTTTTGATGGGATGGGGTTGGAGAACAGATTTTCTCTACATTCTGAAGCCTCCCGCAATGGCAGCTATTTCCCTGCTCTCAACGTGACCGACGGTAAACATAATGAGGAATTTCAGAGTCAAATGGATGAGCTCAAAGTTTCGACTGAAGAACAACGAAGTGAACTATATAGTATTTGAGATCTCAAATGGTAAATATGATGGGTATTTTACGGGATGTACAGTTGAGTTTGATGTCGAGTAAAAGTAAATTTGGGGAAAGGGAATATGGGTCATCTGGTCAAGCTGATAGGGAAATCAGCGATGGCGGACCTCGTTATGCACGGGATAACGAGAGGGCTGATAGGGAAATCAAAAATTTCGTTATCCACGGAATAGCGAGAGGGCTGATAGGGAAATCAGCAGTCGCGGATCTCGTTATGCACGGGATAACGAGAGGGCTGATAGGGAAATCAGCAATGGCGGGCCTAGTTATGCACGGGATAACGAGAGGACTGATAGGGAAATCAAAAATCATGTGTTCAATATGCTACATCAGAAGCGAATCAAGTAGAAATCTGTAACCTTAAATTAGCTAGAATTCATTGGCCACCACCTCCCTGCTTATAACGCATGATGTGATTAAGATGTGCAGTAAAATTGCATCTGTCATATTTACGCTGATTCAAAACAAAAATCAAGTGGTGCAACATGGGAGATGAGCTGATGGTGGAATTCAAATACGAAGAAAGTTACGAAGATATTTACGTTGACGTTCATGAAACCCGAGTCAAGTTTTCGTAACTTTTTTCGTACATACTACGTAGATGAAAATTTCTTACGTGAGTTACGATTATTGATGAAAGTGTGCCCAGTATCATACTTGCTTCCATGTTCAGTTCAAGTGAATTGTTTCATATTAAGTTGTTTTAAATGAATATTGATCAAATTTACGTTCGCGCCTTGCGAAGTCATCCATCTTGTTTACGCTGTGGGGATACCCTTGGGGTTGAAGTTTGAGCTTGTGTTTCAGATCTATTTCCTTGTTATCACAAGATGTGTATATTTAGTTTCTGTGAAATAATATTCTGAAATATTGGTAATGTTAATTTAGTGATTGGAAGTTTGAATGTAGCGTTATTGACATAATTATTTTGGGAGCGAGAGTGGGCTGACTGAGTGAATGCATGGCTGGTTGCAAGGATGGTGGAGAATACGAATCTGAGCTGGAAGTGGATAGGTGACTGCGAACTCGGCTGCGACTGTGTTTATGGTGAGAAGCCTTACATTTCATTTTTGTTACCTGTAAATTAATCCGAGAATTACTATAATATTTGATGTTACTATTGATTTAATCTTTTAAAGCAAAGAAATATTTTGTTGGTTTATTTATCGCATTAATTATAGAATCCGAAATCATTTCGGATTCAGTTGAATATATATAGTTCGGATTCTTTGATGCGATTCACTAGCTGAGTTGGGAATTGTTACGTTTTGGGATCGAATAGTCTTTACCTTTACCTAATTTAATTATCAACTCGTATGAAGTTGGTATTTGTTAATAAAAACAGTTATCGGCAGAATTTGTATCCTCTTTTTGCTATTTTTCGGTTAGATCCGAATCAGGTATTATTAGTCGGAATTATTTTCACGGACGTTTCTGGTCTGATAAACCGCCCACCCTCTCGGTCCGCTACAATATCTTAGCCTGTAACTACATGACATATGTTTTCCTACTTCTGGTGTTTTGTGCATAAGAAACACTCAATCTGATTGTGCTAAAGGTTTGATTCTGATCGCATTAATTATTTATTGGGAAGAGTCATTTTCGAGGTTTCCGGGTGTTCACGTGATGCTTTAAATTATGTCCTGAATAGATTACATAGTCGCCACTGTCGCAGACATTTAGGAATAATTCTGAACGTCTTTACCGTGCAGTATCAAACAACTAATAGTCCCGACCAGAAGAACCGCGCGTTTGCTGCGGGGATATCACGAACATTGGGTTTGGACGGAAGTAATGGCATTGAGGGTGTTTAAGTAGTAAATATGTGAACAGTCCCAATGACCCGCGGACATATACAATCTTCGTGAATCAGAAACGGAAAACCTGTGAATTATGGCCACGAGGAAATACAGTACCATCAGTACGGGTTGATAGTTGAGAGCGACAACATAAAGTCTAAGAGAGGTACATTCTATTCTCTCCACTTTCGCCAGTAGTGCCTACCGGCTCAGTCTTCAACCGTTTCACTGGTGTCAGTGGCGAGTCGTTTTACTATGATCCACGAGGCAGTACGTTAAACCCTGCTTTGCACCGATTCTGGGGGCAACCAGTGTCCCGAACGGAACGCTCCATAGAGGGATATAGCGAAACCTCTACCAGCCACGATTGGCGAGAATATTCCACTAGTTCGGTTAATGGTTGTCATTTAACTTCACAAATTGCTATTTATAAAAGCGTTTGCTAAGAACACATCGGTGAAATTCTCTCACTCTACCTCTACTGTTTGACTATCTTTGCTCGCCAGTATAGCCAATGCCTTTTGTTTGAAGTACATGAAGCGAGGAAAGGTCAGCCATAGTCTGTATTACCCATGTAATTGGGTGATGGGTGTGTATTACATATGCAGTCAGAATACTTGTCAGTACTCCGACATCTTTTCCACCACCTTAATGTTGCGTTCGATTCGTAACCGTATATGGTGCGATTCGGCTGGTGGACGTTTCGTCCCAAGGCTTACCCTTTGTACAAACCTTGTGATTGTAGTTTCTCACTGTGATTAACATGGTGGGGAATGAAGCCCTTCGTCGGCGTCGGGTCTAGCAGACTTGTGTTCTGAATAAGAACCATTCCACTAATATTTTTCACGTTTGGGCCGTTTCTTATTTCTAACGCTCACATGGCTCACCCTTTCCAGCTGATGACTGGATAGGGCTATTACATCATTGCTCTTGGATATTTGTATCTAATACCGCTCAAGTCGGTGCTACAGGGCCGAGTGATCATGCCACTCAAGGTGTCCACAGGAACACCCACAATAAAAGCATGACTGAAATACAAATCGTCATAGGGATACTTTTGGTTCTTGTGATGTTTTTAGATATGCAATAAGAACACCAGCCCGTGAGATCATATTGACTTCTTATCAGTACGTCGGCATCTTTTACCACCGCCTTTATATGTTGCGCTCAATTAGGTAGTGCGAAGGACGCATATTGCTGTAAAGATAATTAACTTGTCAAATCTTCGCCTCTCTTTCGACGCCAAAGCCTTCCTCATTGCCGTTAAACCCTACTACTCACTCACCCACTTCTTCAGAATAGATACACAGAATGAAGACAATTTTAGTAACCCTGGATTAAAAATGGTAACTTTTAAAGGGTATTATTCGGCTCACTAAAAGCCTTTCTGTTCCTGTCATCGATCCCGGTTAGTACTACATCTCACCGATTGTTGGTCTTGTAGAGAGTCTTGCTTGCTACCGATAGTTCAGAAAAATAGAAAAAAACAGATCAAAAGATTCACAGCAGCTGTGATCTCTGTTAATTAATATTTTAGGCAACTCAAATATCCAGCTACGTCTAAATAATCTGATTGAAGTGTTTTCGCAGACAATATCACCGAGTATGGCCTTATATCGACTTCTCAAGCGCCCTCAATATATCAAGAGAGATAATATCGCTTCAGAGTTTTCTTTGCCATTTTGTTTCTTTGATCGATCGATTTCATTACTCCAGGCGGATGACCCGGTATGATTTAACCTCATCGTAACCAAGTGAAACAGAAGCCTTTATGTAACAAGTAGTCCATGAATGTATATATGTTTATTATATATGAATTTAAGGCACAGATACTGGATTTACTAAAGTGTTTCTGGAGAAAATTTTCTTGTGAGCTTAAAGTGGAGCTTATGTTTCTAGTTTTATTAAGCCATGATATATAAGACGTATAAAGGGGGGGGTTGTACCGGTCGGAACTCTTTTCGGTTTTCAATTTCAGTTTTATTAGGAATCCTTGTCAGTTATATGGTTTAAACAATATTTTATTTCAGTAATGGATTGGTGAACAGGACAAGCCTATATTAACACCTCTCCAGATGACAATGGATGAATTTACATATAAATACAAGCAAGATGACGGATGGTAAATGGAACTAAAACAACAGTTGTGGCAATAAAGAAAGGAATATATAAATATATAAATAAATACGCAGCTCTTGATAACAATTCCGTTAGACGGTTATTTTCTAGAAAAACATTTGCACTGGATTATAATTTTAAAATTCATGCATACATCTTCTCTCTGAAGTAATACAAAAATACTCATTACTGACAAATCATGAGTGATTGGCAAACATTGACATTGACCTTTAATCAAATTTTCTAAATCTTTCAGATTCTATACAGAATTTTTGTACGCTGTTCGCTATCTCTACATTAGATTCGTCATTAAGATCTGGATTACCAAATTGTATGTATGCGATTTGTATGTAAGTCCAGGATATTGTGCTTGTTCTAAGAACATAGTCTGTCTTTTTATGTTATAATTTGGACAGTGCAAAAGAAAATGCTCGTTGTCTTCATAAGGGTAACCGCAGTTACACACAGGCGAGTCTTGTATGAATCTATTAAATTTATGCGCATTCAAATCGCTACATGAAAGGCGCAGTTGTGCATGAAGAATCTGCCCTATCCTCAACCCAGAAAAGAATTGGCAGGGAATTTTGTTGTCGTTCGATTTCAAAAACTTTTTGAATAATTTGTAGCTGTCAGCAGTTCTAATTTCAATGTCAAGCTCGTTCCACATTCTGGTTGTGGAGGGAATGAAGGACTTATAATAAAGTTGCGTTCGACAATTAGGAACAGAAAGATCTGCAGCATTTCGAAGCGGGTATTCTGTTCTGTGCGACACTGTCTGCGGAACAAGTGAGACCAGGAAAGGAGGGCACATGCCATTAATCATTTTATAAAATAAACTAAGTTTATGTCGGTTCCTTCGTTCCCTCAACGTGATAAAACCAGTTTCGGTGTAGAGCGACCCGTGACTAGTTCCGCGGACCGCCCCACAAATTGTACGCAGCGCATCTAATTGAAGGTTTTCTAATAGATTAACCTGTTCTTCTGTACAATTGGCCCATACAACGTCGCCGTAATCAAAGATTGGTAGAATGAAAGAACGATACATTGTCTCTAAGGACTTACGGGACAATCGATATTTTAAAGATCTTAAGCAGTTAATCATTGGACTAACCTTCTTAAAGATCGCATCCACATGAGACTTCCATGACCCTGTTGTCTGAAAATAGATCCCCAAGTGTTTATGTGAATCATCTTCCGTTAATACTTTGTCGCCGAACATAAGGTCAGCCTTATAAGTAGGATTCTGTTTCAGACTAAAGTTCATTGACTTCGATTTTTCTGGGCTGAATTTTACAAGCCATTTGTCGGCCCATACTTTTATTTTCCTTAGATCGGAGTTCAACGTTGCAGCAGATAATACCGGATCTTCTATAACAATATATATTGAAGTGTCGTCGGCGTAAAGACGAATGTTTGATTCAATATCCAAAACTAGGTCATTGATGTATATAAGGAACAACAAGGGGCCCAACACAGATCCTTGAGGGACACCCGCTTTTAATTCTGATAAAGTAGATTTACCATTGGTAATTGTAACAAACTGTTTTCTCTGAGACAAGTAACTGGCGAACCAGTGTAGTAACTTATGCTTTATACCAACAGCTTCTAATTTGGACAAAAGAGCCCTGTGCCACACCCTATCAAACGCCTTACTTATGTCAAAAAATACCGCTCGAACATCTTTTCGATTGTCCATTGCTTTGCCAATAAAGTCGTAAATATCAATTAATTGGTATACAGTGCAATCACCAGGAATAAATCCGGATTGAAAGGGGGTGATAATAGAGTCATCAAGTAAAAAGTTGTGTACGTACTTATAAACTGCCTTTTCAAATACCTTAAACATAGAACAAGTTAGTGATATTGGTCTATAGTTGGAAGGACAATGTATCGACCCTTTTTTATAAATTGGGATAACTTGAGCTATTTTCCATATTTGAGGTACTCGGCCGGTGGCCAGTGATATGTTAAACAGCCTCGTAAGAGGTACAGCTAATTCAGCAGCAACTGATTTTAAAATACGATTATTAATACCATCAGGCCCTTTCGATTTATTAACGTCGAGGCACAGCAGAAGATCCTTAACTTCGCCAACACTTAGTTCGATGTTGTCAATGGAGTTAGGGTTAAATTCAGTATTAGGCACTTCTATGTTTTCCTCGTCCAAGACAGACTGATCAGCGAAATACTTATTAAAAGTCTCAGCTGTTTCATCAGGCTCACTAGCTATTTTGTTGTCGTATTCGATTGGAGTTGTTTGCAATTTCGATTGGCCACTATCTCTAAAGTATGATTTTAACAATTTCCACCAAGTTTGAGAGTTCTTTGGGGATCCGCCTAGTTTATTGCCCAATTTATCACTGTAAGATTGCTTTGCCTCCCGGATCATAGCGATTGTTTCATTTCTTATCTTTCTGAAATTTGCCCAGTCATCTGGGAGATTACTGTTCTTAGCTTTGCGATGACTTCTATCACGTAGTCTCATTTGTCTACGGAGTGTTTTCTGCTATGGCGTCTATGTCGTCATTATCAAATATGTTGTCCCAATTCGATTGTGATAAACTTTCTTTCATGCCGGAAATATTCATTTTTTCGTAATCCCAAATAGTACGTTTGTAACATCGATTATTGTCAGTTATATCAACTGTTGGAGCCAATGGAGCCAATAACATTAAAAATATGACAAACAAAAAATATGTACATAAAAAAACAATCACACAATATAAATATGTATATCACAGTTATACCACGTAGGGATCACGACCAATCGGTCGAGACGGTTTCGCGATAAATATCTCGTCTCGAAGATTCCAGGATTATCTCTATCAATTGTTGTCCCGGTTTACCCCGAGTTTTCTCTCGAAACACACGACCCTCCTTGAAATAACTCGACATGCTTCAAGAATGGAATCGAGATACATGTACCATCAAATGAAAGTTTGAATCATTCGGAAGGCGTATGCTCGTTATATATATATATATATATCAAAACGAGTAAATGTGACGATACACGTTGCAAAAATTGTGATCACCTTATATTGGATAGCTCTTTCACATTTCATCAAACCAATTATACATTTCGGATTAATGCAAATATGAACTGTAATTCTCGGAATTTAATGTATGTAATGGTGTGTAGCGGTTGCAATAAGTACTACATAGGTGAAACAGGGGATACTTTGCGTAATAGATGTCGTGTACACCGACAGCAAATTAATACGCCTCACCTTCAACGTTTGCCTGTTACAAAACATGTAGCTCCAATGCGCCCGGCATTTGGAAATAAAATTTAAAATATTTCCTTTTTTCAAAGTGCCGGTTGATGACCGGACTAGACGTGAAGTGACAGAAACAAACTTCATACATAAGTTCTGTTCCGAGCTTAACAGAGAGAATAATTGTAATTGTTCGTCTCTATGTTAATCCGATAGTTTGCAAACTTAACTCACTGTTAATACTCTTGTTTAATTCTCTCGATTGTTCAGATTGTTTATTGTCTGTAATAATACGGGATATACTGTGAATGATGTATTGAAATCCGTCGATTGTTATATTGCCATGTATGAACTTGTTTAACGTTAGATATACTGTCGCTTAGACTACAGTATCCAAGTCAATATTACATGTGTGTATGTATAAATAGCCGTAATTTATTTGATCGAATAAAGCTTTGATAAACCGTCGAGGCACGGTGAAACTAGTTATCCAGAAATTAAACCAGTTGACTTCGTCATGATTTTTTAATCATCTAATATTATTTTGTTATTCCCACTGGACATATGTAGTCGCATACTTGCCCTGGCAGTCCAATTTCTCTACACGTCACGAATGGAAAGAAAGAAACATCACATTATGAGATACGTACACGCGGTATCGTTTATAGTAAAATGTATGTAACAGTTGGTATAAAGCGTAATTGCTCTCTGAATTGGGCGGTAATTACTTTCATTGTTTGGTTAATTACCTAGTCACATGACATCAGCAAGAAA
Organism: Hanleya hanleyi; assembly: GCA_036873755.1. Lineage (NCBI taxonomy): Eukaryota > Metazoa > Mollusca > Polyplacophora > Lepidopleurida > Hanleyidae > Hanleya > Hanleya hanleyi. The sequence goes on along the minus strand of JAVTVY010029067.1, from coordinate 26,800 downwards.
TTATAGAACGTGAGTATATTATCAAGCCCCCGCTAACAGTGTTGTTTCAGTTTTTCTCTTTCAGAGAAATTAACCTCTCTCCCTACGCTGTTGTTCAAGCCGACGGTTTTTCACAGACCGACTGTGGCGTGAACGTGTTGGTCTAAAGCGTTGAGCGTGACTGCTCCCTGGGCGGTAATTACATTAATTATCTTGTTAATTTTCTAAACACATGAAATCAGCAATACATAAGAGAACGTGAGTATAATATCAAGTCCCGCCAACAGCGTTGTTTCAGTTTTTTCTCTTTCTTTCAAAGAAATTAACCCCTCTCCGTTCGCTGTTCTTTCAAGCCGACGGTTTGTCACAGGCGGACTGTCATGAATTATCAATACGTCTAGTTCCGATTGTCAGTATTTCCGCTAACCATTTCCAGGCAAGCTTATGTCAGAAATAAACTTTTCTGATATAATCTTCTTATTGGAACTATATCACAAGAGAGTAATTGTAACATCGATTTCATTTTTCGGTTAAAAATTTATATGTAAATGAATGACAGTTTTCGTTCAGTTAGATTCACGAGCACATAGGTATATGGATTAAACGATGAATAACATGGGAAACATCTTTTAACCCTGGCCTGGGCGATTTGGGGTGTACCGCAGCCTGAGAGGGCGGAAAATGCCCCCTATCCCTAGTGCACCCTATCCCCCCTATATTTTCGCTATCCCTGAGAATAGAGGGTTGAAACTTACCACACTATATCTTTGGGTCAAGTTCTACTAGAAACTGTAAAAACAAAAATTCAAGATGGCTGCCATGATGACGTCACAGTGACGTCATTTAAAAAAAATGCATTTTTGGACGATTTGTCGGTCAAAATTTTCGAATTTTTCATTTATGTGTTTTCTTCACAAGAACTGCATGATTAATTAGTAAATCATAATCTAATATGAAATAAAATAGGTTTCACCCACTCTTCCGTGCAGAAAAGAAAAACGTTTGAGAAAAACTGATGAAAATATCAATTTTCTGGTACCCCACATGGCCGCCATTTTGAATTTACCCATGATTCTCTGCTCGGGGGTCATCCAACTAGGCCAAAAATGACCCCGATATGATAATTGACAAAGTCACGAAGTATCAGACCTCAATTTTTTGTCGTTCCGAAGATGGGGAAGGGGGGGGGGGGTGTCCTAACCAGGCCTGGTAGGGTTAAACCAAATCTGTTCTCTGGAGTCTTTTTTGGCGGCTATATACGTGTCCGACGAGAGCTTCCAACATATGGTACCCGCGCAACACTCTAATCGCCTGAGAAGTTAAGATAGGCCCAATTAACGGCAACAAAACACGCACATATTGAAACCGGGAACTCCTTCGAGATTACCGATCAACGATAACCGGGCGGTTTCAATCAAGATAGAACCGGGGGCAAACCGGGAGACGTAGCCATGGTTCTGCCCTTCCGGTTTCAGTCAAGAAAATTTGTCGATCCATCTCGAAGGCAGCGAGAAAGTGTCTCGATTAATTACACTACAGTGGTTTTATCACGAACGACCATGTCTATAAGTTTAAACATTCTTTGGTACCTCAGCCATTACAAATTAATGATGATTTTGAGAGCTGGATGTCACCAGGCAGCTCTTTCCATGCTCTGGTTGCATGAAATTTGAAAGAATTCTTATGACCTTTGTCAACATCTATATTCAGTTTGGCATTCCCTCTAGTAAAATGCCGAGTCATATTACATGATAACGGAAAACGTTCTTTTAAATGCGAAGGCGACCGGTAGTTCACAACTTTCCACGTAAGTGTACATCTATTGAATATTACACGTTGATATACACTTCGAAATTTGAGCTCGGAAAGCAAGTCACGAGCGTGACTCCGGGGGTGAGAATAATGAGAGAGACAGATAGAGAGAATTAAGGTTTAATGTCGCGTTCAGCAAAGAGAGAAAATTAAGGTTAACAACAGTTCAGCAATATTTCAGCTATATAACGACAATCAAAAGCAATTTTAAGTATTTCAACACAAACAAGTCAACAACCCAGAAATCCAGAAGTAATCAACACAACACACCAAAGACATGTACATACATTAAAACTTCTGCAACAAATCGATTTCTCTCAAATAACCTAAAATACAGATCTTCTAAAGTAGCTGCTTGATAAAAAGAATCTCTTACAATCTAAAATCTAAACAGTCGATCAGAATATGTTTCACTGGGAGATCTTCGTGGCATGGAATATACCTTGGGGGTGGCTCCGTTTTTAGTAAATGTTCGTGAGTTAATCGGGTATGGCTGATTCTACAACGTCTGATCATGGCTTGAACGAAACGTTTCTGGCTACTCGGATGAATATATCCTACAGTTTTTTTTAACTCATGAAGTTTGTTATTATCTACAGGATCCTATAATGATGGAAACAGCTTTCTCACATAAGCATAGATAGAGAGTCAGAAATAGCTATGTGGGATTCCAACAGGATCAACCTCATTATCTTGGGCTGCCTTAGTAATTTCATCAATCTCAGTATTTCCTTTGATGCCAACGTGGTTAGGCAACCATTATTACATTAATCTGTTGATGAAATCTACTGTCATATAATTGTAGAATGTTCAAAATAGCGGAGTGAGTTGAAGTGCCACTCTCAATCGCTTGAAGGCATGACAGTGAATCTGAGAATATGACATATATTTCTCCTATAGTAGACCCAATACCTTCTAAAGCTGACAATAGAGCTTTGGCTTCGGCAGTGAAAATCGAACTTTTACCTGGAAGTCAACATGTTTTAGTTTCGGAACTAAAGATAGTAGCACACGCTACTCTGTCACCATATTTAGAATCATCTGTATGAATAGTTCGATGCGATCTGTATTTTTCTCTCAATAGACCAAATTCTTGTGTATATACGAGATAGCTCGTGTCTGACTTTTTATATTTCTTCATTGTAATACCTACTTCTGGTCTGGCTAACTGCCATGGTGAAACTGGTATGAGTTTGTTAGGTAAAATTTGACTAAGCTTAATACCAGCTGCTAGAATGTGTGGAATAATGAAGGGTTTGTTTAAATACATATCTCCGTATTGAGGGTTGAAAACAGTTATATGCAGGAGTTGAACGATTAGATCGCAATTTTGTGATACAGGGCAGTGCTAGTTTAGTTATTCGAAGTTCTAAAGGCGATTCAACGCTCCAAGGCAAAGTCTTAGTCCTTGATGGAGAATAGGATCTAGCTTTGCCAAGTTTGACTCGGGGCAATACGAGCGTGTGGTATAGGGATTGACGCTTTTTGATAGGAATAAATGGCGAGACTTTCTTGAGAATGCCAACATCTCTATTTAGTTTTGATACAGACGGAATGAGAGGATGTCTGAATTGCATGTTTTGGTCGACCGTAACCCGAGATACTCTATATTCGTGGTTTGGGAAATATTAGTTCCATCAACATCCCTACTACGAACTACGTTTTGCACTACTGCATATAATCATACACTTGTGTTTTTCCGCATGAAGACTTAACTTTATTGCTCTTAGCCAATCATGAACAGAGGTCATTCCAGTTTGCAGAATTGAGCGGATTTTATTCAAGTCTTTGTTACCATAGTAACAAGTTGTATCATAAGCATACTGAGGCTGGGACAAGATACAGACGCAGAAAGATAATTTACATATAATACAAAAAGTGAGGGTCCGACTATCGAGCTTTGGGATACACCACTTTTTACTAGCATTTATTCCGAATATGCACCATTAGTTACAAACACCTGTGTGCGATCAGGCAAGACGTTACTGAACCATTCTAAAGAGTTTGCACCATGGCCATAATGTGATAGTAGATGAAGTGGTTCGCTGTACCAAAGGCTTTCCTTAGATTCAGTGACATAAGACCAATGTCTAGAGCATCACGCAAGTGTTCTGTAACTCTCAACATACTTGTTTGAGCAGAATGCCCTTTGCGAAATCCTGAGTGGGCAGAATTTTTGGCACTTTTCTAAATTTGAGGAATTTTGTCGGTCGAAAGGGACAAGTTGAACAAAAAAGTGAGATTCTGGGAGATGACTGGGGCAGATATTTTCAACAGTTTTGCTTGATACTGATCAATACCACATGCTTTCTTCTCATAGAGTTTGTTATGCAGGTTCAGAACATCAGATCCACAGATAGAATTGAAGGCAAAACACGTTTCTGTTTGTGACAATTTTGTTCAAGTACAATTGGAAATCGAAGGATGGGAGACGAATTAGGCTTGCAAGAGAACTTCCAATGTTAATGAAAAAGACGTTGAAACAGTGTGAAATTTCCTTGCATTCAGATATGATTTTGCCATTTATACCAAGAAATGAAGTAGGAGAATCTTTACGATGTGGGAGCAACTCTTTAAGAACTGACCACATTGCTTTGTTGTCTCCTGTGGTGTTCTTAATACTCGATGTAAAGTACAGTAATTCCTCTGGCAAAAGTTATCAGCTTTATTTTTCAGATATTTATACAGTCTCTAGTGCCTCTTCGAAGGCTTGTTGGTGAACCCTATCTCAGGCGATACGAACCAGTTATATTTCATCAGTATACCAGGAATTGATCACTTTCTTGTTAGAGGCTCGACAACGTTTGGTAGGACAATAAGACGGTAAAACATCATCAAATAAATGTTTCCATACATTATAGCTGTCCTCAATGCCATTAAAAAGTTCTATAGTGTGCCATGGTACATGTTTAAGATTTGATATAAGTTTGTTTTCCTTAAGGTTCTTAGAGCTCCTGGTTTTAATATATCGGTGATTGCCTGGAGGCTATCGTGAACCCAGAACAATAAAGTTCATGAGATGGTCTGCAACAGACACAAACGACACCAGCAGTAAACTTGTCACCATAGCCCTGCATGACGTCAGTAAGTCGTTTTGACTCGTCGAGTTTAAAACAGTCTATGTTGAGAGCTCCAGTTATGACACGTTGCTGTTGTGTAGCAGCTGTGTTTTCCTCTAAGTATGAAAACCAATCACACCTGGAAGATAAGTGCCTATAGAAACTGCACATAATAATGGGTCTACAGTTGGTTCTTTATATCTCAGTAAGACAATTCATTCTATTCGGGTGGTCCAGTTCCGGCTTTTCTTCGTAGTCAAATTTTCTGTTTATGAAAAATCCAACACCCTGGGCACCAGGTCAGTTTCTTGGTTTAAGAGTATGATAAAAAACATGTGATCCAGTTTCAACGTTGGATTATTCAACGTTTTCATTCAGCCATGTTTCAGAACAAGCTTAGATATCAGGATTAGGATGGTTAATTAGCCTATGGACTTCTTCAATGTGACACAAAATCCACCTTCTCCTGTGTTGATATGAGCATATTTAAGGCCTTTACAGTTGGATCGAATTGTGACTGGGGTCCAGTTCTCGATGTTAACCGAAGTTGTTTGGCAAAAATATTGCAATGTCTGCTTTTTACACACATAAGATCCAGGAACAGTAGTTCGTATAATTTATGTTTGTTTAGGATATTGTTTAAATATTAATGGATGGTTGCATAGATCACGGATTATCTTCCTGTGTGGGGAAATTGCAATTATGGATGAATTCTCATGGAGATTCTGTCTCAAATTGGTGCTACATGTATGTCAAATTGGTGCTACATGTATGTCAAATTGGTGCTACATGTATGTCAAATTGGTGCTACATGTATGTCAAATTGGTGCTACATGTATGTCAAATTGGTGCTACATGTATGTCAAATTTGAGTGTTCTTGTTAAGAATTTGAAAGGAATATTCAGCCAATCGGTTGGTAGTCACAAAATCCATCTACATGTCACAACTAGCGTTCTTAAAAATATGTTTAGCTGCTAACGACATCAAACGAACCACCACAGACAATTCAGGAATGCCAATCAAGGAGTGGTCTACAAAGGTATTGTGATTGACTTATTCATCTTGAATTATTTGAGTTGTTGATATCGACAATGCTATATGTATATATTTCCATCTACATCAAAGTTTTTATGCGGTTCCTTTTGTGAGATATTTTGATGAAAATTATAATATTGAAATGTTCAACATTGTAAAATTTTTGTGTGTTACAAGTAGATTTCGATTTTGTTAACTGAAATAGTTACTTGAATAGGCATTTGATAGTGGACAGCTAGTGTCCATATTTTCCACAGAAAGATACTGCTCTGAACAGGGTACATCTATGTAATATATGAAATAACGGTTTGCCCCAGTTTATCTCTATCAACCGTTGTCCAGATTTCCTCCGACGATCAGACGTCTATGTATGCTAACAACTCAATTATTAAAAATGCTCAACACACCACATTAAAATCCTGTGCATACAATAAAATGTATACAACAAACTAATTTCTCTCAAATAACCTAAGATCGAATCGTCTTTTTCGCGACTACATGTATAAAGATCTTCTAAAGTAGCTGCTCGATAAAAAGAATCTCGAACAATCTTAAAATCTGTGAGCTCTTCGTGGCATGGAATACACCTCGGGGCTGGTTCGTTGTTTAGTAAATGTTCGTGAGATAATCGTGTATAGTCGATTCTACTCCGCCTGATCATGGCTTGATCGAAACGTGTCGCACAGTTTTATAATCTTTTTACAAGAGATGATGAATATACACTGACGCGTACGATGAATCATGAAGGCCTAGTCAATACAAGCGTCAAATGTGACATGTTTTAGCCAATTTTTGTTCATGGAATTTTTCGCGTCCATAATCAAAGGACCTAATTGAGAGGGCGACAAGATCAACAGCCATAAAATGGAAAATGATATACGCACCCACGCCGATATGTTTGCAAGAGAGAGGCGGTAAACATTATATTATGTGACATGTATGTATATGTGTCATGCTTCGATGAATATCTTGATGATCTTGTATTACGGGTTAAGCAGTCAGTCCCTTCACACATCCGATAATTTCCACATATATTCATGTAACCTGGTATAAACAATAGTTGAAGGTTTTTTAAATACAGATTATAACTGGATTTGAGTTCGTCGTTGATAACATTATCAGAATAATTATTGCACAGGCTTGAAACGCATGGATGGGTGAATAGGCACACGGCCCATTGTCTTTTGCATACTATTGCGGTACAACAGGAAAGCGCTAATAATACATGTGATAAGTTTCAGCTTGATATTATGCGTTTATTTGAAGGTAATCGAAATTTCAATTTCGTAAATATTGTTCTTGTTACAACCAGACGTCTGTCTGGTGCGGTGCCTTAATTATTTTTAAAAGGTAAACATAAACATTTTATGTTATTCGGTCTGTCAGCAAATATCTGTGTTTGCATATGTTATGCAGACAACAGACAGTCATGCAACAGACAACTTGACAAAGGACAAAATGGAAACCGGACAAAATGGCAACTAATATATCGAGAAATAGAATATCGCTAGGACTTGTTATCGTCCTACGTTAATCTGCTATGCTGTATGACCGTACTCTTAACCGACCGATACCCGACATAGAAAATTTACCTTCAGTTGAAAAGAAGCACACTGCAGTTTTACACAAGGCAAAGACAGAAGACAAACAAATATCGAATTTAGTAAGACTGGACTGATGTATTTGTGGTACATTATCTGCAGGTCATTCAGGTTTAACATTGCGGCACTACGTTCGGCTATAATCCCCAATCCTTTTTAATGTCTTTTTTTAATCGTTTATTTTTTCTCGATTAAAAAACCTTCTAGTCGCGATATAGTTGTTTATTCGTGAAAACTTACTCGATTGAACAACGATTGCCGACAGAGGAAAAAAAACGATTCCAACAGCAATCGTTTTTTTCGAAGAAGAAACACCATTCCCTCGCGCCTTGGAAAATCGCCACTTCGAGAAAATTTGACGAAATAAACGATTCATTCGAGAACGATAATTGGAAGCGGTTCCTAAGTCCGTCCTGGATAACGAGGTTAAGCATCGAGCATTCCCATATAAAGAGTTCAGACCTTTGGTCTCAAATGTATTGAACAAATTCACTTGTCTTTGGCGTTGCGCTTCTAGATTAGCTAAATGGGTGGTCAGGTACTGTCTGAACAATATTTATTGAGGGTACTTAGACATATTTTGATCAACTGTATAGATTTTAAGATTGTAAGAGGTTCTTTTTTTCAGAGCAGTTTGGAAGATCTTTTTAGCCGCGTGAGAGAATTTTGATATTTAAGTATTTGAGAGCTGTTTTTTAAATACTTTTAATATATGTGCCAGGTCTTTGATGTGTTGTCTGTCAGGTTTAGATTGTTGTTGGATAACAAATAACAAGCGTCAGTCATTCATAATTCAACCGTCGTCCATTAAAGAATATCAGCATCCATAATCCAAAGACCTTTTCCATATTTCATATAACAGTATTAGCACCAAATTAAAAAAGACAACCATAGTATACATAAACATAGGCTAATTTCCTGCAAGAGAGAAGCGGTCAACAATTTTCAATGATGCCGGCAAGACATCATGATGTTCCAAAAATATCAAATCCGTATCGCTGATCAGTATTCTTAATCCATATGATATTCGTTGTAAAGTCGTCATCTAGAGTATGATGTATCTCAGTCACGCTTTGATTGTGACTGTTCATACGAGCACCATCAGGATTGTTGACGTACTACGTGTTTCATTTGATCGTCGCTATATAGTTGAAATACTGCTGAAAGCGATGTTAATCCAATTCTAGCTCTCTGTCTCCTGCGATAACTAAGGAAGGAAGAACAACTGAGAGCTGAAATTTTGTCATGTATGATGACGATAATTAACGCATCATGTTCAGCGTCTTGGTGTGTCGTTACCCATGGCCCCGGGAGCAAAGCATCGAGGGAAAATTTTAATGGTACGATGATTTTGTCGTCAGAGTATGGCAAAGTATTCTGTTATTACAATGGTTTCTGGGTCGCTTGGGGACATTGCTCCAGTGTATACTATGGTTGGGATTGGTTGTCCCAGTACCCTTAATGAATGTTGATCAGGGGGTCCCTAACCATCCATTTAGCGAGTCTCCATGCTCAACGCCAAAGACAAGTGAATTTGTTCAATACATTTGAGACCAAACGAATTTCTCCATTCCGTTCCCCGAGTGTAATTCTTTTGTTAAATATACTGCTAAGTTTGCTAGAGATTCTCAATCATCGTGCGCTTAGAATCCGGAAAAAATCAGCCCATGAAAAGTCATGGAAAACATCAAACGATGCGTATTTGCGAAAACCCCGTTTTTAACCCTACCAGGGTTTCTGCCTTCCAAAACTTTCTGGGTTATCTCCGGAACAACAAAAAATTGAAGGCTGACACTTCGTGTCTTTTTGGGTTGTCATATTGGGGTCATTTTGAGCCAATGTGCGTTACCCTCCGAGCAAAGGATCATGGGTATTTTCAACATGGCGCCTATGTGGGGTATCAAAAAATGACAATTTCGTTATTTTTCTTGAAAATTACTGCTTTTTCGCGAGCAGAAAGTACATAAATAAACGAGATATCCTGAAGAATCTTGGCGCCCACCATTGCCCGATAATTGTGAGCTAATGACAAGAGGATCTTTTTGTCCATTGTTACTAAGAATAATTGATTGATTGGTATTTGTGTTTGCAGAATTTCGAATTTGAGCGAAAAAGATCGAAAAAGGGACACTGGAAATCACCAAGATATTATCTTTCTAAGTTTCAGGAGTTTCAAGATTTCTAGAAACTGTACTTGATGACGGTTGTTATAGTACAAGTGAAATGAGCAAAGGTAGTCTGAGAGTGAATGTCCGGAGGATCCTTCGTCTTCGTTTTGTAGTATTTTTTTCTTTGCACGTGTCAACATTGGGTACTGGAAGCGAAGACAAATCTCTTTGACACTTTGGCATGAGCTATGAAATATACTTAAGATTTTTTAATTAGGAACGAATGCTAATTCTGTTCTGTTTACTGGCCTAGTTTGAGATATCTCTTTTAAGATACCATGCTCGAAAATAGTCAGATGGTACAAAGGGACTTGAAGGGATCCGGTCCGCAATGTTGAGACTTTGAAAATGTCTGAATCCTGATTATCTTCCTTGGATCGAAACACGCAGTAGTCCACAGTTGTCGAGTTGTGATGTTGTGACACAAGAGTGATGTCCCTTCGTGTAGCCGGGTCGGCAGAAGAAACGGTGGAGCAGTTCACTTGCAACGGCATGGACTAAAGTAAACCGATTTAAAATTTGAAGAAATACATTTTAATTTGAAATCATTTGAACTCAGTGATATAGAAGGCGAAGGTATGGATATTCTCTATAGTAATCCGCCGACTCTTGCGATGCAACGTCACAACTCGGAAATATCGTATTAATTTGAAGCATAACTTGCATTTTCGAATCAGCCCCAAAAAGGGCATCTTGCACAACTAGGCCCCATGAGGAACCTGTGTACCAAATTTCAGAAAGATCCATGAAGTAGTTCCTGAGAAATCACGATAACAAATTTTCATGGGAAATCCAAGATGGCCACACAACGGAAACCTGTGTACCAAATTTGAGAAAAATTCATGCAGTACTTCCTGAGAAATCACGATAACAAAGTTTCATGGGGAAATCTAAGATGGCCGCACAACGGAAACCTGTGTACCAAATTTGAGAAAGATTCATGCAGTATTTCCTGAGAAATCACGATAACAAAGTTTCATGGGGAAATCAAAGATGGCCGCCTGGTGGCCATACTGCATTTTCGAATCAAACCGAACAAGGTATCTTGCACAACTAGATCCCAAGGGGAACATGTGTACAAAATTTCAGAAAGATCCATGCAGTATTTCCCGAGAAATCACGATAACAAAGTCTCATGGGGAAATCCAAGATGGCCGCCTTGTGCCCATATTGGACTTTCGAATCGGACCAGAAAAGGTATCTTGCACAACTAGACCCCACCTGTGTACCAAATTAGAGAAAGATCCATGCAGAAGTTCCTGAGAAATCTCGATAAAAATGTTTCATGGGAAAATCCAAGATGGCCGCCTGGTCGCCATATTGGGTTTTCGAATCGGTCCAGAAAAGGTATCATGCACAGCTGGATCACAGCGGGAACCTGTGTACCAAATCTGAGGAAGATCCATGCAGTACTTCCTGAGAAATTACGATAACAATGTGTCATGTGGAAATCTAAGATGGCCGCCTGGTGGACATATTGGATTTTCGAATCTGACCGGAAAAGGTATCTTGCACAACCAGACCACAAGGGGAACATGTGTACCAAATTTCAGAAAGATCCATGCAGTACTTACCGAGAAATCACGATAACAAAGTTTCATGCGGAAATCTAAGATGGCTGCCTGATGGCCATATTGGATTTTCGAATCGGACCAGGCAAGGTATCTTACACAACTAGATCCCAAAGGGGAACCTGTGTACCAAATTTGAGAAAGATCCATGCAGCAGTTCCTGAGAAATCGCGATAACAATAATTGTTTACGGACGGACGGACGGACCACGGACACAAAGTGATTTGAACAGCCACCACCAAAAAATCGAAAAATTGACCAAAATTGACTTTTCTGAACATGTGACGTCATCAAAGAGACCATCCCGGATATTTTTACATTTTTTGGTAGAGCTTGGCCAAAGGGTATGTTGTAGAAAGTTTCAGCCCTCTAGCTCAAGGGATAAAATAAAAATAAGGGAGGAGGCGAAGTGGCCCCTCCTCACGCCTGAACAGGTCCCAAAAGGCCCAGGCCAGATAGGGTTAACTCTCTTGTGAGTTCATCCACCCACCAATGAGTACGTGAGTGGATCTGCAATAAGCTTTCTGGAGGTATGGTGAAGGATTAGCATGCGGTCTAACTATTACACAGAAATACCCGACAGGTCTTCTGATATTCCAATTTCAAAATCAAATATCAAACGTTGAGCACTTATTCTTCAAGGGAATTTTTAGCATGCATCCAGAAATGACACTCCACTTTTTAGCCTCCCACTGAAGTAGTCAGTGGTGTGTTGAGATCGATTCCAAAGAGTCACGAATCTCCAGTTCTCTTTGGTATTCTTCAAGAGAAAATCCGAGAAAGACTTGCTTTGATCCCATACTTTATTTTCTCGTTGATGTTTCTCCAAAAACTCCAGATACGAACACAATTACTTCACCACGCTATATCCCAATGCTGGATTTAAAAAAAAGATACTATGTATAAAGTGCGTTTAGGGGCCTGTTCAAAGAGGAATTAATCCTCTCCTCATCGACCACTTTCAGTCTGCTAAATCCGCACTTTATTTTCTTGTACCGTCGAAGGTCCATAAAACTAATCAGAAACAAACAAATCAACGACGTCATCACAGATGTTCTCTTCGAGTTAGGTAATATTCCAAGCCACTAGCACTTCCATCGACGTTAAAACTAATCTGACTGAGGTATGTACATAGACATCATCTGCTATACCCCTACAACATGTTCTTATAGGTCCTGAATATGTCTATAGCCTTCTCAATATCCTTCTGCATAATTGGAGCTCTCAAAATATTTTAGCCGCGTGAGTTGGAGAAGCAAGAATCTATAATTATATAAAAGTGAAAAGGTGATAGTTGCGCATGGAAAATTGCCAGAAATCTACCAAGGTAAGCCAAATATCTATTCTAAGACTAATCCAATCGACTTATAACAAGATAGCTTCTTGAACAGAAATGGTATTTTCTGGCTGGTTGAACTATCATCTTGCTCTTCGCCTAGCGGTTCATCTTCGTCGCACTGAAGAGGACGCTTAGCCAGTTCCCTTCCTCAAGTGCTCAAGCTTACCGGCTTTGAATTCTGAGGAAATTAGGTCAATATAACCTCAGACCGAGCATTATCCCTGGAGATCACTGTTAGCTGTTTAATATAGGTAGAGTAGATAAAATACCTTCTTCTTGATCGATACCATGGTTTTTTCGTCCGAAATATTCTCAAAATTCACAGGCAATAAATGTCATCACTTGGCGTCTTCCAATAATGTCTCAATATTTCGCATGAGCGATATACCGTTTCCGCTCAAATCCCAATCACCGAGGTTACTGGCCAAAATGTCGCCACATATACCTGTAAAGAATTTGACCACCTTCAGCGGAATCATTGTTCATGATAGATCATATACAACTATCGGGAAAAACATAAGAAAAAGAGACCACAAATAATTTACGATGTTTCACAAACAAAGAGGAAAGGAAAAGGCGTAAGGTTAAACATTCCACGTCTTAAAGCTTTGTGGATGAAATCATATATGGCCCATGAGTTTGATTTCTAGATGTTGCTGGATCTAAAGTAGTCTGCAATATAACAAGTGAACTACAGAATATCATTTCCAATTAAGTGCCAAAAAGCACGCCAGAAATTGTTGGGAGAATGGATTCGATGAAGCGAAAACTAGCTAGTGTTGTCGGTGAGCTCTACAATAAAATTTTACTTTTCCGATTTTAAATCATATTACGTCTAGTTTTGCTTGGGGCGTGGTTTCATTGGCGCCTGTGTGTATTTCGTGTCTGCCATTCTCTGTTCTTCATTAATTGAAACTGATTCTCAGGATTGTGGCCACATGTTTAAAAAATATACATTTATCTCTCTCCAGAAAATTTCCTTAAATTGGGATTTTATTACTGAAAGATTGCCAATATCCTTATACGTGTATAGTTTGCACTTCCGTCTTATTGAATGAAAGCCTACAAAAGATAAAAGCGTCAAATCTAACATTCATAAACCAGCCGCCGTCCGCGAAGAATTTCCGAGTCCATAATCAAAACAAGGTATTCACCACCCGGCACCACTAGTCATTATTGGTGTACTGTTACTGTAGGCTTCTATCAACTGACAGAATATTTCTTATATCATTTTATGATTAAAGAGTATCCATATAATCACCATGACTTTGAACGCAAGCTTCAGACGCTACATCCTTTGCTATCATGTTCAGGTTATGACCGCCAGAATAAGGGGAGCTACCGCAGTGATACTTTATCAAGCATGACTTCCAGTGCAGCATTGCTCGCCTCTACGCTTATAGCCGATCGCACACACGGACAAGTTTGGTCACATTTGGCTCTACTTTAAACCGATTTTGAAGAAATTTGCCATCATTGTCCGGGTGAAATAAAGAGATATAGGTATTCAGTAAATATCATACTTCCTTGTTGGACTTGATATCGGCTCCAGTGAGTAGATAATTTAGCGTGTTTAACACCTATTCAGGCAAATTTCCAGTAACATCTTTACGTAAACCGGCGAATCGGGTGAATATACAACTTTTGAAATGAATTTTGCAGACACTTCCCATCGCAGTTAAATCTCCAAAAACAAACCTTTTATCAGTGCGATATAACTTTATACATTCGACCTTTTTTGCATGTTAAGTTTAAACGACCTGCTCACAGCCAGTGAACGAGAGAGCCCGAGAACCGGACGGATATATGTGCTGGCCCCTGATTCTTGGGTATCTTTGTTTTAATTTCCCCATTTGAAAAACAATACATCGTGAAGCAAAATTAGACCGTCTTAAACTACTTAACTATTCCTTCTTATAAGTCTGTCCGCAGCAGCCGTTCTCTATAAAACATGAGGGACTGTTCATGATGTTGAGAACGGTTGACACAGGACACAAAGGCAGCATCTCTCCGCAAAATCTGGAACTCTGATCAAAGTGTGTATAGTCTGATGGTATATTTATCAGTATAAAATCTATATTGCCCATACAATTTGTTCAATTTACCTATGGCAAGTTAGAATTGTTTCGTAGGCAAGAGCTCGGCTGCGTTACTTTTGATTATCATACATCTTGTTTAATTGGGGTTTATCGTTCGTGGACTGATTCTCTACTGAAAATGAACCCAGGCGAGAGCAGCGAGCGATCCCGAACCGACTGTTAGCGTTTACGAATAAAACCTTCCGACACTGCTTCGATGATCATGACTTAAAAAAAAATAGTCGTGATCGAATCGCAACAACCTAAAATTGATAGTTATAGGCTTACATCAGTAATTACCCTACCGTATAGTTTTGGGTATCCAGTACCATTTACCAAAAGCGAAATACCGTTTCTTTGACAACTGTGTTTGTTGAATAAACTCCACGAAATAATCACAATGGAGTAGTTCAACAGTAATCGATGTAAATCATCATCTCTGTCAATATGACACATGTATAGCATTATCAGTAGGTCAGCTGCCAAAATGATATTTTCGATCTTGTTATTTATGTCCTTTTTCCGAGCGTTTTGAGGTTTTAAATATTTGCTATATAAAGGTCACTAAATCCAAAAACCTCACCCGCCGTGAGGCTTCAGTAGATGATCTTTGAACTCGTTGCGCATGTTAACTCTTAAACGAGATGGGGTAATCGGGGTTTTTAGTTTCCTACTGAAAGACATGTGGCGATTTCGACATATTTCCCCATTTATGAAACAATACCTTTATAAAGTGAACTAGAACTCGTGGACTTCGAAAACCTCATCCTATTTTGTAATTGGTATGTAATAGATCTGTGTGCTTTGTTCTTCACACGTATGCCGAAATAATACCCTGTCATCATTGGACAGGCTCTCTGGTCTGGTTTGTATGTCGATCACAAAGTGTCAGCAACAATGCAGATTACTTGATTTATAGACCTGTTCTGTATCAATAACTGATACCCATCTATCCAGAGTTTGTTTCAGTCACTCTCCTGGTCGTTCCTGTCATCTTGGTCGTATTGGTCTTGGGTTTGTCGTCGCAAAAGTAACAGCTCTAGTGGGCTGTTCCATGAAGTGATCACAACCCGTGAATTTGGAGAAGAATGACACGACGCTTAGGATACCAGTTTTTCATAGAATTTCCCGTCAAATAGAACACAGTAGATTACAGATCGGTGACAACTTGTAAAATCGGATGTGAGGCATTATATAAACATTTTTTTTTCTACTTCTCAATGTCTTTCCAGACGAGAGAAAATCATGGTGGGGCATTGTTCACAGAAACACATGGCCAGGAAACTGAAAATATCCTCAGAAACCAGCATGTTTTGATTATTCGATTTTGGTATAGGGTCGATAAGTATACTCATTTCGCAATTTATTCTTAGACTCGCACACCACAAAAAGCTAAGAAATGTAGGAGGAAAAGGCAAGTTAAACTGACCTGATTACCGTAGCTGTTCGTATTAGGACGCATTTTTAAAGCTGTCTAGGTGGGCTGGTCATTTTCTGAGGTATAATTTGTTTATGGAGGAAAACGCGAATTTGAAATAATCATGGCTCCAGTAATTTGCTCGCAAATATTCTTGAGATATTGCGAATGGATCGAGGACGGAATGAAGGAACATAGTGGGTGTCAGAGCGATTGTCAACACAGCACAGAAAACATGATAATCAAGCTACATTTCCTGCGCAACAGCATGGAATTTAAACAGCATTTCTCCGAATATTTTCAATAAATTTCTTGATCACCAGGTGATAACTGTAACAAAAAAAAATATGTCTGTTTCCGCATAGAGGCTAGGAAACATTTGAGTAGTTAGGGCCAAAAATTCTGTTTGTTTGGGAAATAAATTTTATTTTGATGTTCGGTGCCTCTGCCCCATGTGCAATGTTGCTGAAGTATAGTCCTGATTATCCCTCTATTCGGCACACTGAAATTTAGCGAAAATAGTCGAATTCCGCGAATTCTGGCAAAATTGATAGGCTTTTGAATCAAATATCACACTTACTGATTGAGAAATCAACATAACTGAACATTATCAACGGGAAAAATATAAAAAAAAGCTTGTATTTTTATTTCTTTTTACTCTCTAATTTGGGCACATCCTAACTTGGGCACAACGTTTAATCCCTCTGATTTGAGCCGTTTGAGACAAGAATCGAGAAGAGAACACGCGATTTGTCGAAGAACAAAACATTTGACCTCACAATTTGATAAGTAAGTTTGCTTTAATCTTCGGGGTTTATTTCAACGCCTTATTTCGATGTATTCATAATAAAGCAAAATCGACAAACTGAGATTTTCTAGGGGAGAAATGGTATAGATTTTGACTGTCAGTTGCCGAATTCGTTCAAGGAAAAATATCACTTCACTTGCCCTTGTCCGCCGACGCACTTCGGCTTGTGCCATTCCAAGCCAAGAACTCCGTATCTTTCTTCCGAAGTTGATGGAGAATATGTTTAAAGTTCTCGGGTAAAAATTATCAGGTCAACAAAAGCGCAAACGTCGGGGAGTTTTCCATTCCCTGATCTGGAAGTGTGCTTTATTTCTCATCGCCATGCTGGAAGAACGTCACACTTCACGGTTGTCGCAAAACCAGGCACTTCAGATCAAGAGATCCGAGTATAGCTAACACTTTGATTACCATCGTCACCTCTGTGCAGACTGAGCGCATGACAATTACCCGGGGTATATCTGTACAGCAGGAACATCCCTGTGAGTTCGTCAATCTGTTAACATACAACAACATCCACGTTCCGTGTAAAAACTACCCTTTCAATTTCGAGCATTTCTTCGCTGAAAAACGAATTAATTCTCATCTGCCGTCGCCCAAAAACTATACAGACTCACAACATTACAATTGTTACCAACCAGGCAAGTTTCAGTGCCCAAGTCTTCCTAGTTTTTTCACTCTTGGTGTACAAAGGTTTCTGCAGCTCCACAGCCAAGGACGATTCCAATAATCCCCTCCGACTCCAATTTTACACTGCAAATTACAATAACTCTTTCAATGAATAAAATGTTTGCTGTTGACATTATACTTCCTATGAGTAACTTTTGAGAATAAAGATATATACATGTATGTATGCCAAATGATACCTGCGGATCGGCGACAATGAACTCAAGCATAATTAACTCTCATTCTTGCCGCTGAGAGAAATTTACAAGACTGCGTTACTCAATCTCTAGAGGCAAGTAAAATGTCATTTTTCTTATATTTGGACAAGAAGTAGAGCAAACCTTCAACATTCAAAAGTAAGGATAAAAGGGGTCACCGATTTTGCAAAGTCTAGGAATTTATATGGTGTGCTATATTGGTTTAAACCTACTCTAATATATGGAATTAGATGGGTATTATGAGAAAAATACCTGTAATTCCATAGAATATCTAATATTTTATTAGATGTTGAAATGTCATTTTCTCGAAATGCCTCAATAGTTTTCTGGAACAATGCCGAACCGGAAAATCTAATAAAATGTGGGGTCAACAGGCAAGACAGTAGGATACCGACATGGAAAATCCTAGTCATGCAGCCAAATTACCCTGATTTCGCTGCAAGTTTGTCAACTCTTCTCTTAAAAGTTCGTATTTTCCTTGAAATATCGTTATTTTTAGTAGATGCACAGAAACATGTGCAGTAAACGTATAATTGGATTTGTCTGGCTACAAAACCAAAACAAATAAAATGGCATACAAAATGGCGTAAGCTCAGCATGGTATTTGGTATTATTACAGTGCTTTGCTTGGTCAACCCTAATCGTGTCGATATTCCTGGCCATTAGAGCTGCATATATAGAAATATATTCTTACGATTTTTCAGGAATAGATTAATTTGTAATCCGTTAAATCATAGCAAAATCTGCCGACTGAGCGATAACAGCAATAAAATTTCCAATATAGACGGGATGTTCTTATGTTCTGTATGACAATCTGGCAAGAACTCCAGTTCGAACAAGCTCAATAGCCTTAATATATATATTTTATGTTATGCGTATGCCCGGTCTTTCGTACTGCACTGGGTGAAAAAAAAAACAAAAAAAGAACAACATGTAACGATGTGTAATTAACGTACAGTGCGGGGATCGTTTCATGTGTTCGCAGTAATCGACCATCTATTTTTAAAGTATTCTTCCTATGCGTCGACGCGCGGACATTCACACGCCTATTTGCTTGCATAAACGATGTAAATGTCTGGTATTAAATGTAAACATGGTGTTCATAGAACAGTCCACTTGAACACTTGAGATTGCCTATTGCTGACTCGATAAGATGAATGGACTTCTTCGCTTGTGCTGATAAGTACACATCCTTTTCCTCGAGCAAGTAATGTATGAGCTATGATCTGAAAGCTTGGTTGGTTATTACAGGGTTCATGGTTCCTAAGCAAATCCTTGAAACCGTGTCTCAATATTTAAGCATATTCTTTGAAAAAACCTATGATCAGACGTATTTACATTGGTTCGATTTCATTGATTTCGGGATTTGGAAGATATCTGGATACCGGTGTGGCAGGAAAGGCTTACGGTTCCTAAACAATCAATCTGATATAGGGCTCATCTATATATATTCATCCGGCGTGCATTAATCTTGTCTGGTCAAGAAACTGCCAGTCCAACTCACGTATACCCCGAGGATCATTGGATCGCTTGAACGGTATTCAACATAGAGCGTCAATCATGCTGACAGCTATGTGCGTCTTCATTTCTTCATACCTTTATTGTTTATTGTGCATATGTATATATATTTTTTTATTTGATGTCGGTGTGACCGGATGTCCGGTGGCTAAAATACCCAGCTCCTATCTTCTAACCCAGCTAGGACTTCTTCTCCAATTTTTGCAACTGAAGACGGACACTTATCTCTAATAAAAGTATATAAAGAGGGACACTAATTTGGTGAGATATGTACATGTAAGAGGTGGGAGAAACGGACAACGTCTGGCGACTAATCTTCAGGTCATTCTTAGCCATCACATCTGTTTACATCTTTCGGTTACTAGTGTATCTTGGGTAAGGCATTTCGAGTATGTACAAGGAAGTTACTTTGGGTCTACGGCTGACCTCTGAATATGGGATATGATGCTTGTGTTTGAGCACGTTAGACTATATTTCCGCTAGAATGCATTCGTCAACCTTTGTTGACGGCAAGAAACAGATCAGTAAATAACCAAAAAATCTCCTGACAAGACGATCTGACCATGGTGATATCAAAGAGTAGTCATTACTACATATGTACGTTCTTGTAACATGCTTTCTTACACAAAATATATCTCTGGCGAACAATAGGAACTACTTCTTTCCCCGAATCAGCCAGCTGCACAAGCGATAAAGCAGTTTCTATCTATTCTGACCCGCCAAACATATATTTTTGACTGAAATGTCGGGATCAGCATTCACTAAACGCTTCGGGGAATTTCAGTTGGAAAATGTCAACCCCAATTAGTACAGCAATATGGTACATGAAATTAGGGGTAATTCTACACTTTGAAGTAAAAGCATGAAGCTTGGCACATTTATACTACTCGATGGGTGATCCCTAATTTTCTTATTATTCCGAAGGCTACTGAATTGAAACTTTCATATCATGGACTCGACTGCTATTGAAAACTGTAAAGAAAATCCAAGATGGCCGCCTTAATGACATCACAATGACGTCATATTAAAAAATATTTTTTTCTGTAAGTAGATTTTTCAGGCAAATTTTTGAAACTTTTTATTCAAGCTATTTTCTCCGGTAAAAACTACATAATAATTTAGGAAATATTTGCTTGCTGAACAGTGTTAGGTCCACTGACCAAATAATGAAAAACTTGTATTCGTCTAGGTATAGGTCGGACGCCTATCGAAACTCAGTCGTTTTGTCCCTTTTCGGATGTAAAAATCTCTGATTTGGTGATATGGGCGAGGTGACTCAATTAAAATTAGCATATGATCTATAACTAAGCGACTACGTTTCCAAAATTTTGCAACTGTATACCTAACCCGGATCTGCAGATATTGCGCCAAAGGAATGACGGACGTTTATGACCTCGATAATACACCTATGCCATAATAGGCATAGGAGGGTAAATAAAATAACAGCTGAAACATGACAGCCTATCATATTGGGGTCATTTTGAGCTAATTTGCATACCTCTCCAAGCATTAGATCATGAATAAATTCAAAATGAAGGCTATGGGGGTCCGACTAACTACATGTAGTTGCCTTCTCGTCCTTTATACGCGTAATAGTGCCCAAATTATTTTTGTTCACATTATATAATTATTTCCTAATCCATTGTGCAATTGTGGAAAATAGCATAAATAAAAAAGTCCAAAATTCGACAAAAATGTGCATTTTTATTGTTATGTGATCTTACTACGGCGTCATCAATGTGGCCATGCTGAATTTGTGTTACATTTTTTTCTGGTAGATCTTGAGCACAAGATATGCGGTGGAAAGTTTCAAATCCCTAGCCAGAGGAGTAAAACATATCCAGAGATCCCAAATGACCCCCTGATAAATTACATTAAAATGGCGGCCATCTTGGTTTGGTCGCTATTTTTGATAAATTTCAAGTGGGTTTTATTTTGCCTTTGATCAGGAATTTGAGAGGTATCATATTGCCGTACTACATGGATAGATTAAGATACAGGAAGTGGCCTAATATAATTGATGGGTGGGGGAGCTATTTAAAATACAAGAAAAGTAATATCCCAGAAGAACTTGCATACGACGTATTCACATCAGCCCTGGTAGCATTTGCTAGATATTGTGTGAAATATTACGATTTCAATCAACGCCACAAAACTCGACAACATACGATCATGGCGTGCGAGATCTCTGGTGTTGGTTTTCTTGAATTGTGTCTTAAGTTAGCTTAACCTTGGGTTAGGGGTCGTGTGAACGTCAAGTGTTTTACTTTTCCACGGTTTAAATTAACAATCACCATCAAAGCGTGAATGAGATTAATTTTACTCTAGAAAACGATTTGGATAAAATACTGACAAGTGATACGGTGTTCCGTCAAGAACATCATGATGTCTTGCTGTCATAATTGAAAACTTTTGACTGCTTCTATCTTACGGGAAACTATCTTGTGTATTTTTCATTTTTATTTTACGCATTTGTAGAATGGATTGTATCTGTCGTATGAAAAAAAGGTCCTTCGATTAATGACAGGGAGATTCTTTTGTGGACGAGGATGATTACTGAATGTCGGATCTGAGGCCGAGACTCCATATCTAAATTCATGTCATTACAGTCGCTCGACAATTTTCCTAAAGAGCATTTTGAAAACCGTGATAAGAACCTAACCAGTATTCGTGATGTAGATAGAATGGATAGTATTATAGAAAGAGCAGCGCCTTATGGGATATTTTCTAGTATCTTGATTGGTGAAATCCAATTTTCAAAAAGGAAACAGGCACTATCATTGGCCTGTGGAGAAAATTGAAAGAATTACAGCCAATCACAGAGCTGCTGTGAAGGTACAATGGAAATAGCTTGCTCGAAAGACTATTGCCACAAAATGAAAGCAAGGATGAAAGGCGGGCGACCTCTCAATAGGAAACGTAGATTTTTTTTACAGCGTCACGTATGTACGAAACATTGAGGATACACATTTTTTGTAGTTGTTTTTTGTCGTCTTACTTCAAATATAAATACACAATTTTTGCGCAACGCGTGTAGTGACATACTGGCCATCTAGAATTTATCCTGGTTTTTCACTCTCAATAATGAGATATTATTCTCTAATGGACGACGGCTGGATTATGAATGACGGACTAGACGCTTGTAATCAATGGCATGTCTGGCGAACGTTGAGGTTCCAATCTGTGAAAAGACTCGATCAAAAAGAATGAAATGACGCCAATTATGCTCACCGGTGTACAAACAGAGCTCGTTTGTAATACCGCGGGTCGACAAACGGCAGAGATATCAATATAGACGTCTGAGGTTTCCCCGAGGTTGCTTTAAAGCCATTTTTTCCTTTTGGGGGCAGAATAAATAACAGATTTGTGGCTGATAGATTCACATTTTCTCTCTGTTGCCGGGTATATAGTTTCGATCCCACTGAGAACTAATGCCAATATTCAACGACAAACGAGTTCAAAGATTTGATGTTTCAGAGTCACTATATGTTGCAGTCGTCGAATATGTATTGGCTGTTCAGTAAATTTGGAGACAGCGCTATAGTTCAAGCAGCTCAAGTAATTCCTTTGTTTCATGATGAATTGGCAGCTCACAGTATGATGAGAAAGACGAATTTCGGTCCATCTATCATGTAAAATCATAGAACAAAAGAGTATAATTTTGGGTAGAACAGTAAGTCTGGGTTGGGTGCACTTTCAGTTATACAAAAGTATAACCACTGGATATGGTGCAGCTGAAACGACAGAAAAAAGACTATTTTTGTCAAAGACCAATCCCTATCGCTTTGGATTTTGAGATTCTCCTGAACAAAGAACAATCATGGGTAAATTAAAATTACGTTCTCGATCAGATAGAAAATGACGTTGGGCGTACGATGTCTATGTGACTGAGGTACAGAAACAGGATAACATCCTAAATTGAAGCGATATGCAAGAGGTGGGAAATATTTACGACATCTGTCGACTCTACAGGAAAGTATCCATCGGCAACTAACATTCAGTCCCGAGAAACACACATGTGACACATGGAATATCTTTAGATACAGCGTTAACCTGGGCCTAAGGGCCATATGAGCCCATGTACATAAAAACTAACCTATGTTTTTGTTTATTATGATTGTTTTGAATTTTGTGCCAATGCTGTTGTTTATTTAGATCTTTGGATTATAGACTCGGAAATTATTTAATGGACGACGGCGGAATGTTGTATGACGGACTAGATGCTTGGTTTGTCAACATTTCAAGCCAGTAGGGTCCATATTCGCACCGATTAGATGCTTATATTTGAGGTAAGTCAGCTATATGTGGTCAATCAGTATGGCAGCCACATTCCCCTCTTCTTTCTCCTCCCCCCTCCTGATTGTCGTTATGAAGTTCCTTGACAATTCAACGATGAATTGCGGGATAGTTTTCAAATTTTGCCAAGAAAGCTTGTCGCGTAGGGTGAATTGAAACAAGAAAAACAGACGAAAAGGGCATCTAATATCATGAAACTTCGACTGGATACTGAAGTGGTCCGGTCGAATGGCATAACACCGAAAAAGGTGGGATGCTAAAACGCAAATATGTACCAAAAAATGAGCAAGCGTACACTAAAACGTTTCATCCAAAATGTTATCCTTGCCTCAATGGAAAATAAAACATAAAATATTATACATTTCTAAATCACGTGGGTCTAACCAGATGGCTCGTTGTCAGTCAAGTGAACGGGAATGGACAACGAAACTCCCAACCCATAGACTGTGCATCTGCGCATTGAGAACGATGTCCTGTCCATCTTCGGCATCAACCCCAGCTTCATAAATCGGTTAGCTTGTGCACTGAGTGGCCTGCTGAATACGTATAGTAAACATTAGGCGATTTAGAAAAAATATAGAGCAACATGTAATTAACGTTCACTGTGGGGAAGATTCAAGTCAAATTCACTTCTTTAGAGATTACGCTACATCAGAACTGAAATGATCTGCTCATGTCACGAGTGGACACTGATAAACCAATGTGCTTTACATGAAGTAAATGTTCGGTATTAAATGTAAACATATATTCTTTTTCATAGAATGATCGACTAGAAAATTTGAGATTGCCTATCGATTACTCGGAAAGGTAATATGGCCCTGGAAACGATGAAAGCCTGTACACTCAATATAGTCCGTGGTTTATAACGGAACCGAAGCCTTGTTTGCTTAATCATTAGAATAGCAATCTGTAATCACGAGTGCAATGAAATCCCTGATCGTGCAAAATCAGGTTGAAATTATGTCTCAGTAGCAAAGCATAGTCTTGGAAAAAATCCACGATCAGACATATTTACCTTCGTGGGATGTTGTTGATTTGGCGATGTGGGAGACATTCATGCACCGGCGTGGCAGGAAAGGCTTACGGCCAACTTACGACAAACCATTAATCTGAAATAGGTTCATTACAATGTTTTCATCTAGCTTTGAATGGCCTTAACTAGCCACAAGAGTACCCACCTCCCACTTCCTTAAGAGTTCAGGATCCCTATCGATAAGATTTCGAAATATTTTGCTCGATTGAATTGCAATACATAAGTTGCCCTAAACGGGTTATTATATACCTTCTGAAAGCTACTCATTCAGGGAATTAGAATTCAGTGACAATCTTATTCTTCTTATTACTACTACTAAATTAAGCGAAAAAAACATTTTCAAATATGGGAAGACTATCAGGGTTGGTAGAACCTTAACCCTCAACCAAGTTTATCCTGAACGTACAGCACACTCCAGGGGTTTCGATAACTTTCCTTTACAGAAAATCACCCGATATATCACTCTAACCGACGTTTTTATTTCAATTGAGAATGAATAACGAACCTAGAATATCTCTCAAAACTGTAATCAAGTGCTCAAATTTAATCCATTTGACGGAAAAACTCAAATTTACACTTGATTTCCAACCTACATGTACCTACATTTTAGATTGGGGGTTTTCTTCTGTCGTTTAACAGGTGAGTATCTCAAATGCCAGAAATCGGCATGGTAAAGTGCTAATTTCAATCAGTAATACATGCGGTAAAAGTATAAGCAAAGAAATTGAATGTTTCCCAAGTTAATTCTTTTTTAGATAGCATGTTGAGTACACAATTTGACTGAACCTTAAAATCTCAATGAAATCCATGTTATTTCTTAGATTCTCTCATTCATAGGAAAATGATTTATACAGAAATCAACATGGTCAAAATATCCCATTTTTCTTCTATTTGCTACATTTTCGCGTAGTACTCAATATAAGACTGTTATTTAGGGGACTTTACCATCAACTCTTTTGAGTCTGAAATGTAACAAACCCCTCTTAATTCAAGATGGAATCTTCCGAGTTCTTCAGAGATGTTTCATCCACTGGATCACACTTCTCTTGCTTAGCTGCAGCAGATTGAACAGTTTTTGAGACAAGTGACCATGTCATTTTATTTCGAAAGTATACAGGTGAAAACCATCGACCGGGTTACATTTTGAACCAGCTGAAACCAGTTCATCAGCGCATTTACGCAATTCTATTTCACATTTTATGGTTACAATCTTTTCGCCACGCTGATGCTCATCGCAAGATATGATGGGTGATTCGAAATGACGACCCATGCCAAATCGAAAATTTTGTTTTCAGCATACGAAGTCACTGTTTCAAACAACCAATAAGATTTGTTAACCGTATCTGGTTGAGCCTGACGATGATATGAAGTTGTGGAAAGTTTCAACCCACAAGTTATTTCAATGCCTTGGTTGATTTCAGATGTCCTGCCTAGTACTGACTTCAATGATCGAATCGGGTGGTTAGTGTCATCGATGGCGTGGATTCCGGTCAAATTGGACCAATATGTGGCTTTCTGCTGGAATATGGAGCAATCATTGAAAACTTTGACCTCTTCTGTCTTGTAGGAAACTAGCCTATGTTTCTGTAATTTAAATATGTCACCCTTATCAAAATAGTTTTTCAAACAGATAGTGTGAACGAGTCACTGAAATACTATAACAAAATCGCAGAGGCCTTCGTCAAAATGATACAGAGGTCAGTATTACTTACCATAAGCACATTTTGATACCACCGATTTATTTCATCATGCGAATGAAAGAACCAGAGACTTTAAGTAGTTGACGTTTTAAACGATGTATAATATTACACAGTAAAAATAAAACGCTTCATTAAGAAAAAAAACTTAAAGTTTCTTAATTTTTCTTTGGAGTTACGGAAGAGTTTTTTTCTTAATCAAGAAGGGTATTTTAAGAAAATTTATCTCGATTAAGAAATAATCAACACTTAAGTCCTTAAATGAGAAACATATTATTTCTCAATCAAGAAACATATTTCTCAAACAAGAAAATAATTATTACAATGTCTAATTTCAGAAAAAAAAATCTTGCCAGGCTCCCACTTTTTACTTACTTCCTTGTTTTTTCTTAAATAAGCTGAAATCTTAAATAAGAGAAACTAAGAAATTAAGAAGAACTGAGAAAAATAGCAAGAGCGAGACAAGATATTTTTTTCCAATTAAGATCTCCTGCCTTAAACAAGAAT
>JAVTVY010029066.1:0-129904 GCA_036873755.1 Hanleya hanleyi | reverse complement strand
GGAAGCTTCTCTAACTTGGGCACACCAATTAAAAGCACAGATGTCCCACATTTCCCTTTCTTTTTTTAAAACTGCATTCACCCAAATAAACAATCCCTGGCCGATATGAAAATGTCCTTGTCAGGACAAATCTCTCTATATATATATACACACAGGATTTATTTCTTTTTCCTCTCTATCCCCCATTAATTTAATATTACACAGTCCCAGGGATAAGGGACTTTAAAATTTTTTAAACCCGGGTATGAAGGAAAAATTTATTTTGATAAGAGTGGGGATTTTCCCCCATTAATTTAATATTACACAGTCCGAGGGTATAACGGACTTTATAAAATTTTTAAACCCCCGGTATGAGGGGGAAAATTTATTTTGATAAGAGTGGGGAATTTATTTGAACGAACACAGGGATGTAATCTCGTGTTATTTTTTTTTGTGCGTGGTTAGAAGTTCTCTTTCGGAAAACATGGTTGGTTTTTAAAAAAACCGTTGGAATCTGTGTAAATATAGCCATTTACATCTTTGAGAGGGTCAATCTTCTATCAGCACATACGGGACAGGTTAAAGCCAGTAATTCACACTGTACGGGTCTGTTGTCGGCTGCACAGGTGGATATTCCGGCTCGACGATGAATGCAAATTTCACACAATCCCTGATGGCCACAAGGACCGATCGCATATTTTGCAAACGGGTTAGAACATTCAACGCAGTGTATATACAAAGCGCTTTTTCGTTCGGTGTTGCATCCCAAGGTTGATGTTGTAATGGCCCACACATAATAGGCTGCGTCGTGGATTTTCTTTGGAGTCTTGATCGTCTCTCTTATTCGGCTTGGCCTTGTAGCTTTTCTGTTTTGCCTCTCTTGTCGACTAGTTGTGTTTTGTCTTGCATCTAGCCTCTTCAAATCTGTTTGTCTTGCGTCTACCCTCTTCAAATCTGTTTGTCTTGCATCTACCCTCTTCAAATCTTCTTCTGTTTTTCTTGAGTCTTCTTCTTTTTCTTGTGTATCATCTTGTACCGTTTCGTCTTGTTTCAACAGCGTTGCTAGGATGCTATCTATGTCGTCTATACGTGAGTTTTCGGCTGGATTAACATCGGGTGGAGCTGCAAGGTGGGTTAAGTTACTCGATGTTTCTGCAGGGTCTGTAGTAGTTGCAGGCTTGTTCCGGGTTGGTGATGGTGGAAATATTTCCTTCATTAGTTCAGCTATCCAGGGTTCGTCCTCTATCAAATTAATCATACCGGGGAGGCGTTGATTCTGATTATTTGGGAACAAGTCTGCTGTATCAATAGCCATGATTTCAGTCCACGGTGGTGTCTCCATGACTGGGTCCTCAAGTGTGAATAATTAAAAAAAATTCTGAGCTATTTATAGTGTAAAAGATGCGGACCGCGGCGAGAACACTCTAGCTGTAGGCTATATTTTTTTACGACAAAATATCTGTGTTTCTTTTCCAATCTTAAACAGCTTGTCATTTTACAATAACTATGAGTGCACCTATATTTTTATTGCAAGTTGAACTCAGGCAATTCTGTGTATAGTATTAAAAAAATTGAACAATCTAACGCTAGACTAAACGGTTATTTATTAATTTTTAGGGGATTTAAACCCATAAGGTTCGTGTACGGAAGTCTGAAAAACCAGGTACATGGAAAATAAATTGATTTTCCTGGCTAAAAAAATTACGTGTAACTAGGGGTTACAGTCTTATCATAGTTCCCTGAAAAATTATAAGGGATTTATCGAAAAATAATAGGTAATTTTTAATGCTTGGGCCATGGTCACACAGCTCAGTGGACCCGTGTATATTGCACTGACTCACGCCGTCCGATTTTGCACTGACTCACACCGTCCGCCATTTTAAAAACGCACCTGCTACCAACAGGCCACCATTTTGAAAATATGCAAATGAGGGGTGAGGTAGGTGCAATTATCCACCATTTTGAAACCGACCACCCCTAACACACAACTACAAGCCGACATTTTGAAACCACACACACACACAGCCTACTATAAAAGAACGTGTGTAGTATGTTCACATTTATTGACAACTACAAATCATGAGTTTAAGAAGACGAGCCCTCTTCACCCATCATCCTAGAGATCCAAGAAATGGGAGTACAGAAGAAGAACATAGAGAGATAGTTAGCCGAGAAGAAGATGGCGGAATCTCCATTGTCACCACTTTTGAAAGAGTTATTGAAGATGAAGCGGTGTTAATAAGAAGTACAGAACAACTGCGCCGTGATGTACGAACGGAAGAGGATAGAAGAATGATGCGAAGTGAACAAGACAACAACAACAACAGAATGGAGGTCGTACAAGAAGAAGATAATGAGGACGACACCCGTGATGGAGAACAAGACAGCGGATGGTTAACTAGTAGACCTCCAACCTCCACCTCACCTGCAGAAACTACGACTTCGGCTGAAGAAAGAGTGGAAAAGAGATGTCGACACTCAGACGAGATATTACGCCTCAACGAACAGATTATCGACATGAGGGGAGCCATGGTTGGGATGGAGACGACGATGCATGGGATGGAAGAGGAGATTGCCAGACTAAACAAACTACGACATAGTGAAGAAAAAAAATCACAATGTAGTATCTGCACGGACGAGTCAACCTTATACGCGGTACTACCCTGTGGACATCTGTGTGTGTGCAAGGATTGCTGGGTCCAACTGTCGTGTGAAGGAGCCATGTGCCGATGCCTTGAGGCCGGAGAGGATCATCTCAAGATAAGATGCCCCATATGTAGAAAACATGTGGGGGGCGTGAAGCGAATATACCGCGCCTAAGTGTGTCGTATCACACTATCAAAGGCCCTTTTCAGGGCCAACCCATCTTTCCGAAAGAGAAAACTTCTTTCATAAGCACACCCAACTAACACCAGCTCCCAGCATTCTTTTTCCCCCAAAAAATTTTTTTTTCAAAAATTTTTTTTTTTCAAAAAAAAAAAAAAAAATCTTCGTACACAAGGTCAACAAAATTTTTTAAATTCATATTGAAGCTGACGTGAAATGCTTCACATTGATACCTCACTCGACCCCATTGGACCACTAGGGGCTGCCCTAACGCCAAAAAGGTTATTTTGCACATCGATATCAACATCTGGTGTACGAAGATTTTTTTTATTTTGGAGGTAGTAGGTCGAGTGAGGTATCCAATTGAAGCTGACGTGAAATGCTTCACAATGATACCTGACTCGACCCGATTGGCCCACTAGGGGCGCCTCTAACCCCCAAAAAGGGTATTTTGAAGATTGAAGATTGATATCAAAAATATCAATCTTCAAAATAGCCTTTTTTGGGGTTAGAGGCGTCCCTAATGGGCCAATCGGGTCGAGTGAGGTATCAAATTGAAGGTGACGTGAAGGAGCATCTGATAGACTGGATGTGGGCTTGAATTAGGGTGATTCTGCGCATGCGCAAAAAAATATGAAAAATAGCAATATTCAAAAATAGCCTTTTTGAGGTTAGAGGCGTCCCTAATGGACCAATCGGGTCGAGTAAGGTATCAAATTGAAGGTGACGTGAAGGAGCATCTGATAGACTGGGTGTGGGTTGAACTATCAGCATTCTGCGCATGCGCAAGAATGGAAATAGACGTTTTTGGAGCTATTTGACTATTTAAAAAAGGAAAAAAGAATGAACAGCATTTTTTTTTTTAATTACTATTTTTATTAACACACAATGAACGTATTCACAATTGAATTTAATACAATTATATGTAAGTATTGAATTTTTTAATACAATTAACAGTGAAAAAACTCTGAATTTTTTTTGTAATACAATTATACACTCTCCAGATCAATACATGTTTTCCTTGTTCTCAATAGTTCGTCAACAAGACTTGTTTGAATTCATCATCATCTTTCTGTCCTTGGTGGGTATAGATGTACGTCACAACCTCTTCACGTGGAATTTTGGAAGGACAAGCCGCTACCACTGCCAGGGTAATTTCCATCTCGGTCACAGCCTGTAGTGCTTCAGTGAGGTCCGCGTATGAGGCCACCAGAGTGTTCAGGTGAGGTCTGATGAGCTGCAGGACTGTGTCAATGTACTT
The DNA here is from genome assembly GCA_036873755.1 of Hanleya hanleyi. Taxonomy (NCBI): domain Eukaryota; kingdom Metazoa; phylum Mollusca; class Polyplacophora; order Lepidopleurida; family Hanleyidae; genus Hanleya; species Hanleya hanleyi. Next base: position 125,838 of record JAVTVY010029066.1, on the reverse strand, counting down.
CTCAGATATATAGGTCGACACCTGGTAGGCCAGAGTTTGCCTAATTGTACTGGCAAGACTCTGCAACTCCCGCCACGCCGTTAATTTCAATGTGACACCTTGAGGACAAGCCACCAGCTGTTGCGTATCTAAGCGTTTTCGCCATTTTCGAATATGCACGAGGAGCTGGTCATTGAAATAAGCACAACTCACATAGATGTCGTCACCCACATGAAATTTCGCTTCGTCATTTCCCTGGTCACGAATAACCGCATCGATGGCGTAATCAAGGGCCTCCAGTTTTTGCCAGGTGTCCAAGTTCAGGGCAATATGCTTACCAGGTCTGTCGTTAAAGCCCGCTGAATTAAAATGCACTTCTTCGTCTTTGACACTCACCGTCAAATAAGGTGAAAGCTCCCAAATGTCCTTGTGGGCTGTCTGGTGAGCCGCTTCGATCAGATTGTTGATCTCCTGAACAGACAGAGGAAGTTCTTGTTTCACAGGCACTTGCTGGGGTACTACTGGCGCCTCAATCACTGGTATTACTAACGGTGTTAGACGGGGACGTTTGGGGCGTCCAGCACGTTTAGCAGATGTACTCTCTGGGGTAGTGTGCGTACGTTTGCTGGCTGTACGCTCTGGAGTAGTGTCCATCACTAAGATATCTTCATCTTGTATAACGTCGTCGTCGGCTTCAAGTAGATCTGCTAGTTCGGCATTTCCCGTGATCTTCAACCCCGCCACGAAGGCTAGAAATCCATAGTAGGTAAATTGCCGTACCTCATGGATGAGGGCTGTGTTTTGTGCTGAAGGGGTTTTCTCCGCCATGATTTCTTCGACACTCTGTTCCAGGAGTATGTTTTCCTCCGCCATAAGGAAATCACATAATTCATCCACATGCTCCATCTCATCAATCAAACGAAGACGGTACTTGTCAAGCCTCGCTAAAAATAATGATGATGACGTCATGACTATGCAGGCTGGTGAAAAACTATTACGGAGTAATAGTTTAGTGAATTGGCACTGGTAAAATCGAAAAAAGTAAATGGGTGTCTACAGCTGATACAAGTAGGCAAACTGGCTGGATGGCTGGCTGGCTGGCTGGCTAGAGGTGAAGCAAGCAGGCAGGCTGACAGAGAGACAGGCAGGCTGGTCAGGTCAAGTAAGTCCCAGTGGTACGCAGAGTAATGCATTGAATACTGACCTTTCCCTAAAAATGGACTCCTTTTATAGCCAATTGAACCTCATTTGCATATTTTCAAAAATGGTGGACAACCACAGGCCGCCATTTTGATACACACCACCCACAACACACACAAACAAGCCGCCATTTTGAAAACGACCACCCCTAACACACACAAACAAGCCACCATTTTGAAAAAAACCCCAAAGACCTCATTTGCATATTTTCAGGGACAACAAGGCCGCCATTTTGAAACACACCACCCCTAACACACACAAACAACCCGCCATTTTGAAAATTAAGCCACCCTTTGGGGAAAAACCCAATGACCTCATTTGCATATTTTCAGGGGATACAACAGGCCGCCATCTTGAAACCGACCACCCCTAACATACAAAAACAAGCCACCATTTTGAAAATATGCAAATGAGGGCCGGGGGTGAAACAAGTGCAATTGTCCACCATTTTGAAACCGACCACCCCTAACATACAAAAACAAGCCGCCATCTTGAAACCGACCACCCCTAACATACAAAAACAAGCCGCCATTTTGAAAATATGCAAATGAGGACCGGGGTGAAACAAGTGCAATTGTCCACCATTTTGAAACCGACCACCCCTAACATACAAAAACAAGCCGCCATCTTGAAACCGACCACCCCTAACATACAAAAACAAGCCGCCATCTTGAAACCGACCACCCCTAACATACAAAAACATGCCGCCATCTTGAAAACATAATCACCTCATTTGCATAAACTCATTTGCATTAACTCACGCATGCGCACACACATAATTCCATCCCAAACATAAATTCTGCGCATGCGCAGTGAGGCAAACTTAACTTCAAAGACTCTTTCTATACTACTCTCGTCATGTAACTGAAAAAACTGCGTCTCACATACAACAACGTATTTCGCTGGTTATAATGCATTCCCCGCGCAATTGTAGTGGTGCTGACATGTTTGGGATTAGCTCTGTACCCAGCGTTAATGAGGTTATTTGACGTCAGATTAATTCTCTACGGAAAATACTTACTTACTTGTCTAAAACTTAGCGTTTAGTTTGTCATTGGTCTTGCCAAATCTATGTGACGCGCCAGTAATTTGTCTTTTGGCTGCCATCTTATTATTTATTTGTTCATTCTATAGACCATCTGTGTCTGAAAATAAATATTATTATTATATTGAAGACTTTTATCTCGGAGCTATCCTATTGTATTTATGATTTATAGGCCCCTGACGAAAGATATTCCAGGGATATACAGAATTTATGCTCTCAAAAATATCTGAAACAACTGCTGTGAGGTACTTGAGTACCTATAGTGATATTATAATAAAACTCCTATTCTCAGGCTGTTATGAGATCGAGACATGCCAGGAGATTGAGTATGTTTATAGACATCCTTCTCTTATTGCAGTGATCTATTTAATGCTGTCCGAAAATGAGATAAATAATAAAATTGATGCTCACAGCAATCTTTCGTCAATTTTGTAACTTTGTGCCACTCTGGGTCTTCCCGTATGTTTTGTGGATATTTTGAAACGGACCCCATTACAATTTTAAACTAATTTATACGTTTGACAAAACAATATACAGCTATGATGTCAAATCACGGAACTAGATTATTTGTGGAGGCTGACATCCGAAAACACGCCCTCTAATGCAGTAGATATAGTGTTTTTCACCTAATATCATATGGTGAATGACGCTCGTTATATTGAAAGGTAATCGCACCAAATCTTCGCCGAAGTATTTGACCGATGACTAGATTCGACATAAGAACCATTTTGGCTATTTAACAACGAAGTATTTCACCCACCAAAAACTTTTGACATAGTTTTAGTGCGTTAGACGTAATTTAATTGTATTTTGGAGATGGCTGCTCTGTGACGTCACAGACCAATGACGTCATACTAGTTTTTGATATTAGAGGATTGAAAAACATCGGCACAATCAATTGACACCAACCATTTTGCCATATGCCTGGTACGAGTGAAGATATAGTCATTTTAATACGTATACCCTCATCAATATAGGAAAGATGCAATCCAATGGTTCTTCCTAAGTTTTTCAGCATACGGCAATACTTCTCACCACCACATCCTACCCAATCTGAAAGAAGGAAGTCTATGCTTTCAAATGATATAGCCTATAGTTTGCCTCATTGTACGGGGGGTGCATTTTATTCCCCAAAACAGGGTCCTGGTCGCCTGTCTAGTGGTGTCATTTGACTTCTAGGTCAGTACGCCGAAATCTTTTTCAACCACCTTTTATGTAGCGTTTAATTCGTATCTGTATATGGTGAAATTTTGCTGGTGAACGTGTCGTCCCCGAGGCTTGCTCTCTGTAGAAATCATTGTGATTGTAGTTTGTGGCTATAGTAAAAATTGCGGAGAATAAAGCACTTGGTCGGCGTCGGGCCTCACAAATTTGTCTCCTGAATAAGAACTTGCATTCTACTAATATTTTTCCCGTTTGGGCCGTCTCTTCCATCTAACGCTCACATAGTTCATCGCTCCCTATCAGATGATTTGATAAGGCTTTTATATCAGTACCATTGGACATTTGTATCTAAAGCCGCTCAAGCCGGTGTTAGGAGCCTTGTAGGCATGTCATTCACAATGTCCACGTAAACAGCCACAACAAAGGCGTGGTAGAGATACAAATCGTCACAAGGATTTTTGGCTCTTGGTTTGTATTGGTCTGTGTGGTAATATGACTTTTTTTTCACCACCTCAATATGTTGCATTTAATTGAGAACATGATGTACACCATAAGGTATAGTTACAGTAGGTCCGGAAGTCTGAAATGTACATATTTCTGGTACCTAATATTACAGGTCGTCACAATATGGGGATTGTTGGATGATTGTAGACAAATCATGATAAACAGGCTTGACAGCTAACATGTGCTGCCTTTAAACTTCCGTCAGAGAAATTTACACAGTTTTTACTTTAAACTCTATCGGTAGATGTAAATGATTAGATTCGTATGAACGCTTTATATCGGTTAATTATTTTATTGCACAGAATATTAATTTAGATGATCAAATTCAAATGTCTTTCTAAAAAGTCTCACACTTAATCGATCCGACGTATAGGCATAGCATTGAAAAACATAACAATTACTGTACGATACTCTAGTTTAACATAATCAATCCAGGTTCTTGAAGGGCTTTTAGTCGCGCGAAAAATATGGAAGAATGATTCAACTATTAGCACTGACAGGTAACCGGCTGTCACGGTGCAGCCTTTCGCTTAGTTTTCAGATTCATATTTTTTTTATTCCGGCCTTCTATGTGTAGGACTCGGAATATTTCACTCACTTCCACAGATGACATAAGTCAATATTTTCTGTTGACATGGGGTATCATCAGTTTATTTATTATTCCACGAGTATCCATTAAACAGTTTCGGATGGTGTGAGTATGAGATTACGGTACATAAGTTTGGACTGCAGCAGAATTACGATAGCGGGATATTAAGACCCTGAAAAACAGAAATAATAGGAATTAGTTTCCTATGTACCAGTTACCCTCAAGTTAATTCATCTAACTGGCGAACACTGAAGAAATATACATAGTGATCTATGGTACGGAAGTAAAGGGTTAATCGCATAAATGTATGCAGGTCGTATGGTCAATATTCATAGCGAACACATTAACCTACACGGACTACTTTACACAGCGACAAAGTTAATGACGGGGTTAATATTCAGGAAGAATGGGTTAACCCTCATCAATAATGTTACATAACAATAGGGTCAAGATTCAAAGAGAATGGGTTAACCCTAACACGCTTCTCATAAAAGTTCGGAACACTAGGTTCAATCCAGATGTGACCTTCAGGTTCATAATGTAGTACCATCTAATTCAGGAATCAATAAATTCATGACTAATTATAATTAATAATAATTACTTCATGTATACTTTCAATACAAAATTTGGGTATGGGACTTTATAACCAATAATAGAGAGATCAGAGTATGCAGCCACATGTAATAAATTCACTAGAAATTAGGTAAATTACATTAGATACTCGATTCGTATGGGAAATAATATGATTCGATTGGAAATATAATTATCAATTAAGTTTCATCACATTATATTCAAACAGAAATCATTCAGGGGGAAGGTGGCTCTAACATCAATTATATAGTAATACATGTAGCATGACACAGTCTTTTTAATGAATGGCTTACCCCTGTACACCACCTAGGCAGACAGCAATTTCACACCTGACAAATAATCAGAAGGCCGCTGGGGTTGTTCCAGTATGCATGGCCTGCATAAGAAAATAATTAATACGTTCAGGGACGGCATGTTCCTATCATACACACGCCTAGAAAACTGAATGGCGGAGCCTGATAAATCGAGCTGCACAAGATGTAAACAAAACCCACGTGACTACATGACCCAGGCATTCCACGAAATGGCGGGAAAAGGAACGACAGCTAAATTGTCCCCAAAAATACCCAAGCGCACACATATATCAGTATTTCATATATCAGTATGATTACGACAGCATTAAACGTTAGTCCCAATAACAAGAACTGTCGACAAATAACATTATAGCTCATTACAAGTCCGTTACTACGGGTAAAATACCAGGTCTAAAAAAAATAGGTCACACGACATGTGTACAAGGCGGAAGTCCAGAGACAAACTTCTAAAACACTAAAATTTAGTATCAAAATAGCCAAAATGCAACTAGAAACATCTACACCCTGCCGAGGGATAGTTCCGAACAATGATAGGACGGAAATACAAGATAGAGAACACATATTTACCCGAAATATATCAGCAAAACGTCCCTGCATAAATCTCCTCTAAGGACCTGCTTTCACAGCGCAAAGGCCCACGTGACCTCTCCCACACCCGGGGGAATCACTGCAGCAGCCCGAGCGGCATCCCACAGCAAACTACACAAACCCTCACGACAAGGCATTGCGTGTCGCTCGAACCAAGCCAACCGTCCCCGAATGGCAACGAATAATACAGAAAACTACTGCGATCAGGAAGATCACAGCAGGTGATCAGATTCACTCACAAACTCCCAGGGTTCCACCCTGGAGAATCGAACCGCAGAGGTGAAATATCCACCAGCTCACACTCTTCCCGGCCGTTTTTCGCTGGTCCCACAGCGAACATCTATGCTGCTACAATATCCATATAGTCCATATAACACACAGGTCTGCCGGAGAGGCAGTCTCCAGGTGTCCAGCATAATACTACCATCTACATCCGGTTACTTCTGCTCAGTCGCTCCAGTAAGAAGCTGGGCAAATAAAAGGTGACTCTGGCTAAAAGCAGTCAGGACATCAGGTGTGACCAGCGCTGCTTCCGTAGATTTAGTCATCTGCTGCTGTACAGCGGATCGGGGTAACCTAGAAGGGTTACTGTGCACACCTGCTGTCGCGCGGGTACTTCTCCGCACCACAGGATCTGGGCTCGCTGCCCTCCTAGAATCTGTTTCAACCACCAATGGAGAAGGTGGAGGTTCACCCAAATCCTCCTGTTCTGCATGCTCTTCCTGTAGCTGAACAGGGGCTTCCCTATTCCGTAGTTCATGCTGCCAGGATTCCCCTTCGATCTCAGGGGACAGCTGATCTGTGGACGGAGCGGACTCCTCACCAGGGGGACCAGAGTCCTCCTCCCCCGCCGAATCCATCCTTACACAAGAATCACTAGGGTGTCCCAAGTCGTCTTCCACTGGCGATGCCATTACTACAGGGGATTCACCAGGGGGTTCCATGTCCTCCACTTGGATGATTACCTCATATTCAATCTCATCCCTCGAGGGCTTATCCGTACAGTCCTTCGAGGCATCAGAATGCACATCCGAATCATTGTGTTTTACTGGGTTGTCAAGCAGCAGATGGCGAGCATCCAGTAGTTCCTTTCGACCAACAAACTTATTCGGGCCTCCAGCTTTCAAAGGACTTATCTCATAGACGTGTGATTGTGGGTCTGGTCTCCCAACTACCTGATATGGTATGGGACTGTAGTGGTCATGTATCTTGTGGCGGCCTTTAGGGTGACTGCGCAAAAAAACGCGGGATCCAACTGGTATATCTGTGTCCACCGCTCGTTTGTCATGGTACTTCTTGCGTCGAAGAGCTTCCCGTTCAAGCCTCACATTAGCCTGTCTGAATGCATCAGACAGACGCTCATGATGTTCCACAAGCCACTCAGCAACGGGATCCACCTTGGCAGAACCTGTATCGATGTCTCCCAGTACATTGTCGACAGGAAGGCTCGGCTCCCGTCCGAAGAAGAGGAAATGAGGAGAATAACCTGTCGAAGAATGTGGTGTGCAGTTGTAAGACCACACAAGCTGTGGCAAATACTCTGGCCATTTGCGCTTATGATGAACAGGGATGGTACGCAGAAGATCATGAAGGGTGCGGTTAAACCGCTCGCATCCACCGTTTCCTTCAGGATGGTAAGGAGTTGTCCGACTCTTAGTGATTCCGTATAAAGTGCACAACTCCTGTATGAGATTAGACTCAAAATTTCTCCCCTGATCACTGTGTATTCTTTTGGGGACTCCAAACCTGACGAACCAATCTTGAACCAATACCTTGGCCACAGTTTTCGCTGTTTGATCTTTGGTATGGATGGCTTGGGTGTATTTTGTAAATGCATCGGTGATCACCAGCACATCCTCGTGTCCACTATTGGATTTCTCTAACTGGGTGAAGTCTATTGCTAAAACTTCCAGGGGTTTACTGGCCAGCAAATTCCCCATTGTGGGACGGACGGGCTTCCCAGCTTTCGCGAGCGCACACCTCGAACAGCGTTGGCAATACTGTTGAACAGTCCTCCCCATCCCAGGCCAATAACAACGACTACGTAACAGATTGAGGGTACGTTCCGCACCCTGATGGCCCATATCGTCATGAACACTGGTCAACACCTTGATCTGTAACACTTCAGGCAACAACAGTTGTTTCGTGCTACGGTCATTATCAGGCTTGCGGTACAGAAGGCTATCCAGTTTTTCCAGTCGATCCCATTGGTGGAGCAGCTTGCGAACACCCGGGGCCTCTTTGGCCAACTGCCGACCTACAGGCTTGTGGTTCCGATTCCAATAATACAGCAGCCTACCAATGACTGGGTCATTGGCCTGCATCTTGGCTAGTTCACTGCGGGGGATGGAAGGAAAACTGCTTGACATAATAGGCTCTGTAGCAGCGGATCGTGCCTGTAATTCTCTGATACAGGGCAGGTAAGAACGTATGGTACTGACTAACAAGGCTGGCATGGTGGTGGCTTGCCCCAGCGTCTGCAAGCATTCTCCATCTGTTGTTTCATTCAAGCAATCAAAGGTTGGTACAATCTGTCTAACTCTATATGGAACATCAGTCTCATGGATCTCCTTGCGGCTCAGCGAGTCCGCATTGCCATTAGATCGTCCTGAACGATACTTGATCTTGAAATCGAAAATGGCTAATTGTGCGACCCATCTCATCTCCACTGCAGATAATTTCGCTTTGTCCAAGTGAGCCAACGGATTATTGTCCGTATAAACAGTAAATACGGTTCCTAACAGGTAGTCCCGAAACTTTTCCGTAACACACCATTTAAGGGCTAGTAGCTCGAGCTTCATTGAACTGTAGTTAGCGTCATTCCTTTCAGCGGGTTTTAGTCCACGACTAGCATAGGCAATGACAACAAGCTGTCCATTCTGATGTTGCGACAATACTCCGCCAAGTCCCTTAAAGCTAGCGTCCGTTTCCACGACGAATGGTAGACTAAAATCGGGGTAGCCCAGGATAGGCGCCGATGTAAGCAGAGCTTTGAGTTGCCTGAATGATTCCTCACACCGTGAATCCCACCTCTCTGAGAATGGACGAGGGTCCACTGATTCCGTCCTGGATTTTCCTTTCTTGCGCGGTCCACCAGTCAGGGCATGGAGGGCAGAGGCGACCTGAGCAAAATCCTTTACAAATCGTCTATAGTAACTAGTCAGGCCCAGGAACGAACGCAATTCCCGGACACTGGTCGGGGTCTTCCATTCCGTCACAGCTTCAATTTTGCTAGGGTCAGTGGCAATCCCTTTTTCCGATATGATATGCCCCAGATAGGCTACCTCCGTCTTAAACAGATGACACTTCTCCGGTTTAAGCTTTAAGCCGAATTTTTGTAATCTTGAGAAGACCATCTCCAATCTCTCCATCATTTCCTCGAATGTGCTTCCAAAAACTAATATGTCATCGAGGTATACAATGAGTGACTGTAAATTTTGGTCACCCAAGCAGGCCTGCATGAGGCGAGAAAATGTAGCTGGCGCGTTGCAAAACCCATGGGCATTCTGGTATACTCATAAAGACCACGGCAGCCAATCCGGAAAGCTGTTTTAGGTATGTCCTGTTCTTCTATTGCGCATTGCAAGAAGCCATGTGCCAGGTCAAAAGATGCGAAGTACTTGGCACCAGATAACGCCTCCAGCGCCTCTTCCACACGAGGCAAGGGATGAGCGTCTTTCACTGTTTTTGCATTTAACAATCGGAAGTCGCCGCACACCCGTATATTTCCATTCGGTTTCTTCACCAGGACCATCGCCGAGGCATACGGGGATGTACTGGGTCGCAACACACCGGCCGCTAGTTGTGTCTCCAGATATTCCTCGACTTGTGGCCAGTAGTGGGGATTGACCCTACGATAAGGCAGTTGCACTGGCCTGTCATCCGAGGTGATTATCCGATGCTTGACTGCATCACTATATCCCAGGTCATGGTCTCCCTTACTGAAAAGACTGTCGTATTTGTTCAGAAGAGCCCTTACACGTTCTTCTTGATCAGTACTCAGTTGACCAATGTCCAGCTTGGAGAAGAGATCTTCGGGATTGTCAGGGCATGGATCCTTACCTAGATCCAAAGCTTCTACAGGGTTTAGGATAACCTCCTCGCAACACAGAACTGGATCTTCTCGGACGGATTTCAGCAGGGTCCCAGATGACAGTGCCGCAACGCCAGCACGAGGGCGCAGATAGACATCTTCTTGACTCAGGTTGAGGAACTCCACAGGAATCCTCCCTTGATGGACTGATACCAAGGCTGGCTTCACCAAAATATTTCGAGGAGTCGCACCCTGTTCTTCAGGTAAGGCACTTACCAATGCAACCGACTGTTTCTGAGGTAGCTTTTGTCGTGTAGTACATGCAACGATCCGGCTGCACATGGCAGGGATCCGGACAACATCACGGCCTGCAAGACGCACAGTGCTGCAGAAGTCGAGTGGTTCTCCTTCATTACTGCTGGTGATATTATGAGCATAAAGGGCCAAAACGGGAGACCAATCTTTCCCTTCGGCCGTATGTGAGAGCTCCCTAAGGAAATCCACACCAAGCACGCCTTGAAGCTGCTCTTGAATGGCTCGGAAGACATTGCTCCCCAGCACAACAGGACAATTACGTTTTCTGGATGCCATCGGGCCATCTTCAACATCGGTCACCACCAGGAAACCCAACTGGGCAAAGGTATGCCCCAAAACAGTGAGATCAATTTCCACATATCCCTTATAGCAAATAAGGGACCCATTAGCGGCCGATAATCGCAGATAGTTCGAAACGTCAAGGAGATCCCTCCCCGAGGATAGGTGTTGATTGAAAAAACTCTCCGATATGCAGGAAACTTCCGCCCCCGTATCCAATAGACAGCGGGCCCCCACAGACCCCAGCTGAATAACCGCATTAGGACACGTCCCAGAGACTTTTTAAAAAAATGAGCCTTCATCTGCAATCTCCGCTGAGCCTACCACACGACTCACAGTGATAGGCCAGTCCCGTTTCCCGACAACGGTGACTGGGCAGGTGTTTCTCTCTGTTGCCTGATGGGACAAACTGCAACAAGATGGTCTGGTGACAGGCACTTAAAACAGAGGCGTCGACCTTGCTCATCCTTTAAGGCAGGTCTACGGCTACCACCACCTCCAAATCCCCTCCAGGATTGAGAGCGGTTGCTGTCTTCAGAGTTAGATCTATCTGAAAGTGACTGGAGTGTTTCCTGCAGCTTGTTGATGGACTCCTGTTGGTCTTTCAACATACGCATTATGGGCTCCTCTATAGTCGCTTCTTGGACCACCACTGACTTGGTCTCGGGGCGAGAGATACTTTTACCGAACCAGTCAAGTGCCCTATCCCGAGCCTCAAATAAAAGAGAGACCAGGTAACTCGGCATTGAGTCGACGGAGTTCTCTTTTTAAGCCATCATCTTTAACAGCTTCTGCTAACCGCCCTTTTAAGGTCGCATCACGGTTACCTCTGGAAGCTGGGTCCAGGTCTTCTATGAGCTTATGGATGGTCACCAACTGCAGTGAACAACTTAGAACATCTTCATCACGCCTCTGAGAATACTGGTAAAATCGAGACCAACACTGTCCCAAGGTGTCTCCATCCCCAAATACCTTGTTCAGTACCCAAAAATGCTCTCTACCGAGGAGTTCTCATTTAACCCACGACCCTGAATTTCTTGTCTGGCCTTCCCGGCCAAGTGGTCCAAAATGAGAGCAGATTGATGCTGTGGACCAAGTCTACAGGCAGCTAAGTGTGATCTGACATCAGCTATCCACTCAGTGATACTGATTTCAGATGGCTTGGAGGGACGATCATAGAACCGATCTAAGCGGCGAGCTTGCGACACGTATACAGGTGGTGATACAGGTACTTCACGTGATTCGGATCTCGGCCCTCTGGCCCCAACATCGCGCTCTACCTGCTCACGTGCAACCCGTTCACGTTCGACCCGTTCACGTTCGACCTGCTCACGTTCAACACGTTCACGTTCTATCCGCTCACGTTCAACCCGTTCACGTTCTATCCGCTCACGTTCAACCCGTTCACGTTCTATCCGCTCACGTTCAACCCGTTCACGATCTGCCCTCACTAGTCTACTTATTTCCTCCTTAGCAGCTGCTTCTGCAACTTCGGCGGCCTTAGCTCTTTCCATAGACTCTGTCAGCTTAGCGTCAAGTTCACCCAATCGTCGCGTCAACTCCTCCATAGTCGCCATAATGCACAGTGTACTTACCGACACGAATCACGACAATGCCCGACCCCGAAAAGTATGCATACAAAGCTGTGGGATGCAGGAACAGGCTGCCAGCGCACCACCCAGACTAAAAGGCTCTATCCCCTTCCCGGGATGGAAAGAAAAATAATTGTACAAAAAAATATGAAACTCCTGCAAGGAGGGGGGGGGGGGGATAGAAATCTTCGGAATACCTACCAATTTCGAAACCTAGGATCTATCGACACCGTCCGTCTCTGGGCAAAGCACCTGTACTACAATTGTATGATACTACTGGAAAATCACTGCTGGTTGGGGGGGGGCGGATGAAGTACATTGAAATATTTGAAACATTTGAACCAGTATCGCTACCCGTTACCCCTACCACAGTAATGACAGGTAAGCCATTCTCATTCAGGTAGAAAATCTCTAAAATAGACCAACCCCTATATAACCCACAAGTATATCCAGTCACACCACATTCACACCATTCCCTCACAGAGATACCAAGCATATCCCATTCAGATTGTTCTTCTCCACTAGTATACCATCTATGAGGAATACCCAATATGATTCAGTTTGTGTCCTTGTATTTCAACTCCTGATCCAATGTTCCCTATATCTTCATGAGACAGACTATGTAATTTAATGTCATTAAAACAGAACTGGATGGACTTGACTGTCAGTTCAGCAGCACCAGATAGTCTTGACCTGGCGGAATAGCCAGCACAATAGTCTTGACTCGGCCGTATAACGAGCACAATAGTCTTGACTCGGCAGTATAACCAGCACAATAGTCTTTCACCATTTAACAGCACCCACAAGTATTGTCTGTTGCTGTTTGCCATAGGAATATGCACCTTCGGAATACAGGAGGTCTCGTTTCATCCTCATCAATCCGACCCAAGTTCATACTCTGTCATTTAACACCATCCTGTCCACGACGCCAATTGTAGGACTCGGAATATTTCACTCACTTCCACAGATGACATAAGTCAATATTTTCAGTTGACATGGGGTATCATCAGTTTATTTATTATTCCACGAGTATCCATTAAACAGTTTCGGATGGTGTGAGTATGAGATTACGGTACATAAGTTTGGACTGCAGCAGAATTACGATAGCGGGATATTAAGACCCTGAAAAACAGAAATAATAGGAATTAGTTTCCTATGTACCAGTTACCCTCAAGTTAATTCATCTAACTGGCGAACACTGAAGAAATATACATAGTGATCTATGGTACGGAAGTAAAGGGTTAATCGCATAAATGTATGCAGGTCGTATGGTCAATATTCATAGCGAACACATTAACCTACACGGACTACTTTACACAGCGATAAAGTTAATGACGGGGTTAATATTCAGGAAGAATGGGTTAACCCTCATCAATAATGTTACATAACAATAGGGTCAAGATTCAAAGAGAATGGGTTAACCCTAACACGCTTCTCATAAAAGTTCGGAACACTAGGTTCAATCCAGATGTGACCTTCAGGTTCATAATGTAGTACCATCTAATTCAGGAATCAATAAATTCATGACTAATTATAATTAATAATAATTACTTCATGTATACTTTCAATACAAAATTTGGGTATGGGACTTTATAACCAATAATAGAGAGATCAGAGTATGCAGCCACATGTAATAAATTCACTAGAAATTAGGTACATTACATTAGATACTCGATTCGTATGGGAAATAATATGATTCGATTGGAAATATAATTATCAATTAAGTTTCATCACATTATATTCAAACAGAAATCATTCAGGGGGAAGGTGGCTCTAACATCAATTATATAGTAATACATGTAGCATGACACACAGTCTTTTTAATGAATGGCTTACCCCTGTACACCACCTAGGCAGACAGCAATTTCACACCTGACAAATAATCAGAAGGCCGCTGGGGTTGTTCCAGTATGCATGGCCTGCATAAGAAAATAATTAATACGTTCAGGGACGGCATGTTCCTATCATACACACGCCTAGAAAACTGAATGGCGGAGCCTGATAAATCGAGCTGCACAAGATGTAAACAAAACCCACGTGACTACATGACCCAGGCATTCCACGAAATGGCGGGAAAAGGAACGACAGCTAAATTGTCCCCAAAAATACCCAAGCGCACACATATATCAGTATTTCATATATCAGTATGATTACGACAGCATTAAACGTTAGTCCCAATAACAAGAACTGTCGACAAATAACATTATAGCTCATTACAAGTCCGTTACTACGGGTAAAATACCAGGTCTAAAAAAATAGGTCACACGACATGTGTACAAGGCGGAAGTCCAGAGACAAACTTCTAAAACACTAAAATTTAGTATCAAAATAGCCAAAATGCAACTAGAAACATCTACACCCTGCCGAGGGATAGTTCCGAACAATGATAGGACGGAAATACAAGATAGAGAACACATATTTACCCGAAATATATCAGCAAAACGTCCCTGCATAAATCTCCTCTAAGGACCTGCTTTCACAGCGCAAAGGCCCACGTGACCTCTCCCACACCCGGGGGAATCACTGCAGCAGCCCGAGCGGCATCCCACAGCAAACTACACAAACCCTCACGACAAGGCATTGCGTGTCGCTCGAACCAAGCCAACCGTCCCCGAATGGCAACGAATAATACAGAAAACTACTGCGATCAGGAAGATCACAGCAGGTGATCAGATTCACTCACAAACTCCCAGGGTTCCACCCTGGAGAATCGAACCGCAGAGGTGAAATATCCACCAGCTCACACATGATTTTGGCTGTAACGAGCTTCGATCAGTTATGTTCAAAAGTCTCGCAAAATGTAAAAAGTACCCATACAAAAAGCAATATATAACAGAATACTACAAACACAGAAAAGCTTATAAAAAGTTAACAAAATTGAAGGAACGTCAACATAGGTTAAAAGTTTTAGATAAATTAGACAGCCTTGCTTCAACAAATCCCTCTGAATACTGGCGACTTATCCGAACATTAACAGAAGACAAATCTCAATCAGAAGACAGTTATATTGACATTGGTACTTGGCAGGATCACTTCACCAAGCTTAATACAGAACCACAAACAACAATAAATTTCATTCTGATATTCAGTCATCTTTATTTGACCTTCAGCAGAACAGTATATTTAATACAGAAATGAACAAAAATATATCAGCAACTGAGTTCCTAGAAGCTGTACAAAAACTAAAAAGACATAAATCTAGTGGCCCTGACTGCATATTGAATGAAATGCTCAGCTGCTCTAGTAACTGTTTTATTGATCACTATCTAAAGCTATTTAATTTAATATTTGACTCTGGCATTTTCCCCCCGGCATGGAACCAGTCTTACATAACCCCTCTTCATAAAAAGGGAGATAAATCTGACCCGAACAATTATAGAGGTATAGCTCTTGGAAGCTGCCTTGGTAAATTGTTTCTATCTATAATCAACATGAGAATTATAAAATATTTGGAAAGCAACCACCTTCTTCATGATGCCCAATGCGGATTTCGGTCTGACTACAGAACTACGGATAATATTTTTATTCTCCGAACATTGATCAATAAGTATAAAACTCGGAAAAGAAAATTGACACTGTCTGGAGAACAGATCTCTTTTATAAACTTTTAAAACATAACATTAATGGCAAAATCTTCAACCTAATGCAAAGCATGTACATTTCTACTCAGTACATTGTTAAAAGTAACGCATCTTTTTCGGATCCGATTCCATCGAGTAAGGGTGTAAAACAGGGCTGCAACTGTAGTCCAGTTCTCTTTAACCTGTACCTAAATGACTTGCACCATTATCTATCAGACGAAACTGCCCCATGTCTCCAACAGGAAAAGATTAATCATCTGCTTTTTGCAGATGACTTAGTGATGTTATCGACCAGTCCCAGTGGTCTCCAGCAAAACCTTGATAACCTTCAATTGTTTTGCTCAGACTGGAAGCTGACAGTAAACTCTACTAAAACTAAAATAATGATATTCAATAGTACTATTCGGAAAAGTCAAACTAACTATACATTTTTATATGATTCACATTCAGTTCATATTGTATCATCATATACATACCTTGGAATAGTCTTCACATGTAATGGCAGTTTTAGCTCAGCTATTAAAATCTTGAAAAATAAGTCTTTAAGAGCCTGGTTTAAACTTCGCTCCAATATTGCTTCTTCAAATAACACAGCTATCCGGACTCTTCTTAAGCTTTATAATAGTGTAATAAAGCCAATCAATTCCTATGCCTCTGAAATCTGGGGAAATCAGGCATTTAGCAAGAAACCAGATTTACTTGATAACTGGGATAAACTTATCTCTAATGTATCAACAATAAAAATCTGCAAGTCCATTCTACAATTACCAAAGAAAAGCAGCAACCTTGGTTCATTATAGCAGAGTTGGGTGTCTATCGCCCGAGCATTGACATAATAATTAGCATGATGAAATACTGGCTTAGATTGGAGCAAATGCACCCATCCCGCACACTGTACAAAGTGTACAGCTGTCAGTGTACAGGCTGACAAAACACTCGGAAAGTACAGTTGGTTTTCTACTATCAAACATATCCTTCAGTCACTGAATCTTTCATGCTACATAGATAAGTTTCGTCCATCAAATAAAACAATCAAGAAAACACTTCATGACAAATTACTTGGCATGTTTGACAATATTTTCTCCGAGTAAGTGTCTCGAGACAATAGCAAACTCAGAACATACAGCAAAGTCAAAACTAAACCTGCATTCTCGGCATATCTTGATTATATTAAGGATGCTACATTGCAAAAAACACTTACTTTTCTTAGACTGAGTATTACTAACTTAGAAATTGAAAGAGGACGTTATTCTAAAACACCCTTATCTGAACGACTTTGTAAAAACTGTAATCTTAATAAAATAGAAGATGAATGGCACTTTGTGTTAGAATGTCCACTTTATAGAAACAACGTCGTGACACCATGCAAACTATAATGCAAAAGCATCCACCTGCTCTCTCTATGACTCTACAAGATATATTCCATATATTTCTAGACCCCCCTTTCAACCTAGCATATACAGTGTCAAAATTTATCAGCTATTGTATCTCTGTAAGATCTCCATAGGTCCACATTATATACATGTACATGTAGTTCATAATACATGCCTATCTATCCTTATATCTTGATTAAACTCATCGACTTAGATTGTTCATAGTACATGTATAGCTTATATGGCCTTAGGCTTTAAAAAAAAGTATTTTGTTTCTGGTCAGCGTGCGCGTCAGTTCAAAACGTGCGCGTCGACTCTTTTTTTTTCCTAACAGGTTATCAAGAGTTGTTCCCCCTGACAAAAAAAAAATGAGTTGCTGTCCATATTTTGGCTTTTAATAGCAGGGCTCGAAATTCGTGGTTGTTCTGGCGCCCCGGACGACTAAAATTTGCGTTGGACAACCACTTCTTCTTGCTCAGTTGCCCAAGGGACAATCAAGTCGGTTTGAAGTAAAAAGTTATTCACTCGCCCGACGATCGAGTGTATCCAAGATGGGGTTACTCGGGGCCTAATTTTCGTCATGCTCATAAAAGACGTTTCTTCCATTTTTAGATGGGATACGACCTTTAGTAACCAACAAACAAACTCAGATAAAGATTTCAACCACCTCCTTAATTGTTTCGTTTATTCACCCAGACACTCCCAAGATAGCGAAAAAAGTCCCTGCACTTTAGCAAGGGGTGCTCATTACTTCAGACACTGTTGGGTGATACATGCGGACTGTATCGATGTCCGGAATGGGAATTTTAAAATGTTACAATCATGATGGGCTGGTGTATTGAGATTTTCATGTTTCTAATCGGGCATATGTGTGTGTAATTTGATTATTGTATCTGTCATAAGCAAATGATAAAGCAAATGGGAAAGAAAAATCAGAGTAGGCCCTACAAGAAAGTTCAAATCCATAGACATCTTTTCATACTTGTAGGCCTATCGATGAAAACATTTTTATTGCAAGTTCAGGTAACAAGCTGAAAAATACTTTTGCCTTGCAGTAGACTAATATTATTTTAAACAACTGCAGGCAACCTATATCGGACCTTGGCTTCATATATCTGTACTGTCCCCCCCTCCCCCCTTCAATATGTGCGGCCGTAGCGAACTTTGTCCAGAATCTTTGTCAAGGACCTCTGGAAGTTTTAGCTACAGTATGACGCTGTCCGCAAATGTCTGAAAAACAAAACGTTAATTACCAGTCGATCCCATTAATAGCACAGTTATTTTCTGTGGTTGAGTTTGGGAAGTTCTTTACCTTTTTGTACCGGTACCTTTTTGCTGCTACAGTCGGCCTACACTTTTGATACCATATACCTGCAGTTTCAGTGTCTCTGCAGTGTAAACGTGGCTTATTTGACTGTTTTCTGGGATTTTATAATCCTGTCGTGCACAAATATGTACCAAGTCGAATGTGATAAAAAGCACAGTCGGGCAGTGACGCTGGATCAGGTAATTAAATATAGACTGGTACCTTACCGTATTTTTTGATCAGCTTAATTTTGAGTATACCCGGAAACACTTCGCTCAACTCACCCACCATGCCCACTAGAAACTAAGGAACAGATCATATCGAATAATTTTATTACCGGTACCTTTGAAGTCAGAAAGACAGATATGGGTACCGGTACATGAAATGCCAGGGAAACTGATCGAATGCGCATGGTGAGAGAGGGGAGAGGGGTGTTTAGAAGTTGTGGCATGACACCATCCTGACAGTCTAATATAATTTCAACGTTGATGTCCATCACTGTCTAGTTTGATAACTTATGTATGCAATTTACTACACCAGCTGTGCAGCCTTCAGCAGATGCATTGTAACAAGGCCTGCATGTTTCCGTAGGTTGTCAAAAACAAAAAACAAAAAAAACAAAAAACCCCGCATCACCGCATCAATATTTTTCAGACCATCTGACCAGAAACATAAGACTTTTTGTTTTTTGCCTTATCTTGATTATAAACTCGTCTCAGTTTGTTAACACAAATACTATTATAACTTGCTTTATACAATTTCCTGTATTGTAACATGGTGAACAAACCAGTGCTTACATGTAACCTTTTTCATACTGCCTACATATAGGCCTACCACCAGTTTACATTGTCAGTATTTTATTTAAACAATTTGGCGCCTTGCATGTACCATATTAGTTTCATACTATATGTAACTATTTGTGCATTGTATCTTGCGCCATGAGGGCTGTTTGTTGTTATTCTTTCGGTACAATAAAATTGAATTGAATTGGCAAATCTGCACACAGAAAACGATGAGGTCAGCCGACTTGTCAACCCACCAGCATGTTTTTGCGCCACGTGACATGCTTTTCCGAATGGATGCGAAATTTACCGAATCCGTGGTGAAAAGGTCTATGGGAAAATTTAGAATAGGCTGTTTGCGAAATTTCATTTTTTATTTTTTTTTTATTTTTACATACAATCTAGATCTATGTTTGGAATGTATTTTTATTTCTGTGGCATGCAAAAAATGTGAAACGAATGGAATGCAGCAGTCCAGTTAACATGGTTAAAGGGATATAGTCATGCAATGGTTGAATTTTAATTATTCCATTTTTCTTGGGTTTAGATTGGCGCGGGGTATCCGAGCAAGTATTGCCGCGGGTTATCCATACTAAACTCAAAAATATCCAACTAAAGTCCTTTCGACATTTCCATTCTTGCAGACAAAAAACTAATCGTATAGTACCATGAATACCCCCCATTTTATTTATTTATGTTTTTTCGTTAACTTTTTTTAGACCATATATATAATTGTTGACCAAATAAAAAAAAAGTCACGAAAATACTGTCAAGTTTTCCATTGCAAATAACTCTGATCAAACATACTTTTCCTTGTGGGGCAAAAGGTATCCCACTAAGGCATAATACTGACCAGTACTTTTGGAAGTAGCAAACCTGGTGGGATTGCAATAGTTTTAAAGCATTATTTGTTTATATGCACGTCGATGCATGTAGACGAGATTGTATATTGCGATCACTATTTCTGTCCTACTGTTAACTTAATTTTGCTTGTTAACTTTGCTTATCCGCACGATATCTCCAGTTCCATGTCCTGAATTGGTACTAACCTTCGCATAATACACTGTATACATGTACCTTACCCATGGGTCACAGACAAAACCTGTCATTGAAAATACTGTAAATCATTGAAAATTGTTGAGTTCAGGATATTGACACTTGATTCCTTGTCAGACTATTCCTCAAAAAATTCAGTTTCACATTACATGTATTTTAAATTTGAGTTAAGATTTTTGAGCTAGAAAAAAACAACCTGCCTATATGAAGTGAATCTCCACTCATATCCCCGAGTGGGAATGTGAAGGAAACTATGCCTGCCTCGGTCAGAAACAGGAATTAAAGTTAAGTCCCATTCACCAGAGTCTGTTCTTTAATGTATGTTAATCTCTGAGTGAAGCCTGGGGTTAGAGGTTGGGGCATTGATCCCTGCATAACCCTAAAGGTGTACAGATCATCATGCATTCCTAGCTAGCACTCCTATTTATATAATTATTATCTGACATTTATTTTTGTAGGAAATTCCTATAAAAGAAAACTCCTCAACTTATGCCACCTGGAAAACTCCATCTGATGCAGCTCCGATTTATTTCCAAATATGGGTGTTTGACCTTCAAAATCCAATGGAGGTCATTGAAGAGGGGGCACGACCTGTTGTTGAGCAGAAAGGTCCTTACACCTATCAGTAAGTACATGTATGGCTGGGATACATATTATATAGCCTGATTCAGGCCATTTTTAAACCCGTTGTCAGGGGCGGCGGAAGCAATTTCAGATTGCCCCGACCATCGATCACAGCACAATTAGGTGAGGGTCCAGGGGCCGCCTAGGCCCCGGAAGCTCAGGGGTCCTGGATTGCAGGAGATGCATTCAAAGCTATTTCCGGCACATAAAATACGATATTAATGCTCGATAAAATGTTGAAAATGTCGTTCAAATAAAACATTTAAAAAGTCTATTTATCACCGAAAAATCAGGTTCCACTCAAAAATTTGCGTCATCACCGCACACAAGAAACCCGGCGGTGTACTCTGTTTCGAGACATTCAGAAATGACCAAATATTGATACTCGTGAAAGCTGGAGAGTAGATAACACCCAAGGTTTATCGACGAGATTCCAAGACTAAATGATGATTATAGGCCTATAGATTTATACGACTGTACACTTAAAATGTACAGCTGGCACTGCGGACGGTTAAATATTACAGGTCAGCTGACTCAGCAGCGCCATCTGGACATTAAATAAGGGTATGTACAGTCGATGGCGCTGTTAGACCCAAATATATGTAAGTTACAATACATACATGTACGGTACGAATTATGGGTCAATTCGCCCTGAAAAGGTGCAGACCTAGATATTTTGTAAACCTTGAATTACGTAATGCCAGTGGAGCAAAACAATATAACTTGAACTTGTCCAGCATGATTGACTATACATTCAGACGCGGTGACATTGCCCTTGGTCGGGTCGGTTCCGCGGCCCATGGTTATACAGGTTTGAGTGCCCAATTGGGCATATTAATATGTAAATCAAAGTACTTAAAGTACTGATGTCCGGTTTACTTGCATCAGAGGGGTCCCATATTTGTGATCATTTAAAGGAAGAAAGGTGGTGTTCGCTTTACATAGGGAATCGTCCTCAAGCTGTTCGGTTTGTAGGGCCAAACTTTCAAAGACAAAAAGTAATGAAGGACTGCAGATGCACGAAAACGGATTTATGGCGCACCAAATTGGTACATTGGCTTCTTTTCGTATTTTTATGCACTTTTCGGTGCAGATTTTCTCTTGTTACAAAAATAGGACACCTTTAACCAAAACCAATTTTAGCTATTTTGGACAACAAATAAGTCTAAATATGATTTTGGTTAAAGGTGTAATAATTTTGCAATGTTCAAGAGAAAATGTCGACTGTAAATGCACCGAAAAGTGCAAAATACGGCCGGTACGGCAGGTTTGACTCACTTAAGTCATATTGAAATACCTATCACCAGGCTTTATCCAAGCAAGAATAAAAATATAGAAACACTGCAAGTATCTTACAAGGAAATGGTTAATCCCTTCTGGCATGTCAGGTGCACACTGGTTAAACTGCATTACGATTTATAATAATTTTATTACACTTCCCACTTCAATAAATGAAAAATAATGTGTATTTAAATGTAAATTCTATTTATTGCTCTCAATAGCGAGATTGGAGAAGAAATCAATCATTTTCTGCACTGGATGTGATGAAATTATTGGACACCTAATGTAGTCTTACCAGTGTACACATGAATGAAAAAAACTCAAGACTTTTGTTTCATAGTTACTTGTAAGGCAGAAAAATACAGCATATTTAAAAAAATCGAAAATTTGTGAGCAATCAGCCTAAGTCTGCATAAGTTTGAATTTGAAACCAACAGGTAATGTGCACAGTTCAACAGCTGATTAAAGTTTCCAATACTTCAACTCATAAGTTTTTCATACGGCCACGCGTACGGTCGTGCACGGTATTGGTCGTCTCACCGTTCGAGGTAGAAGTTGAAGCTCGGGCGGGCATGGCAGTCTCATTTATTGTCATTGTTGTCTCGGGTGTAGTAAATGCCGCATTGTCCATGTGTTGACCGTCCCTGATTTTTCTGTTCATGCGTAATTTGTGCTCTGTAGTTTTGTATATGGCTCCTCAAAGCACCCTCGACCAAATTGGACAGATCCACATTTGTTTGACACACCGTGCACGTGGCTGTCCTCTCATCGTGACGGGACAACCACAGTTTATAATCATCCAGTCTCAACTGCTTTCATTCGCCCTAGGCTAAACTCCAAAGCAACGCGACCGTCCTCATCATTTCACAAAGAGAAAAACATGTCACTGCAATTTGACTAATGGTGGCAGTTCTGGATATGTAAATTAGTACAGATGTCAAGAGCGTGAGCCAATCAGCTGTCGACATTTTGACCTCGACCAATACACGTCATAAAATCTGAATAACTATTCAGCGGGAAAGAGTCATGAGCTTAGTTCAACCAACATGACCAATGGACTACACAAAATATTTAAATGAGCTGTCTGACCCCGTTCCAATCTGGCGAAATTCGGTCACCGGCAAATATGAATGCTGTAAGGGGCATCAAATGAGAACAGTCTCCGGGCAGGAGATCAAAACTACACATATGCAGAAGAAAAAAGAAAAACTGAAGAGTGATACTAATGTAGGGTTTACTCTTGGTAAACCCGACAAAAACGTTTATGTAACTGGAGGATTCATCAAATGTGGTTTTTCCACAACAAAGACAGTGGACCAAGGAATTTAGCTTGTATTTCCATCTTTTAAAGTGCAAATTTTTCTACCTGTCTCAGGGTCCGAATTAGGAAATTTGTGATGACCTGCTATTTTTTTTGTCCTCCGCCACGAAGTGGTGGGAGGACTTGGAAATGCTAGCCGTCCGTCCTTCCGTCCGTCCTTCCGTCCGTCCGTCCCACATCTTGTGAACGCGATATCTTGAGAACAATTCGACCAATCGACTTCAAACTTGAGAAGGTGCTTCACATCAGTTAGATGGCCATTGGTATTGATTTTCACTGAGGTACGTAATCCAAGATGGCCGCCATCGACCATATTGGATTCTGTCCGTCCCACATCTTGTGAACGCGATATCTCAAGAACAATTCTGACCAATCGACTTCAAACTTGAGAAGGTGCTTCACATCAGTTAGACGGCCATTGGTATTGATTTTCACTGAAGTACGTAATCCAAGATGGCCGCCATCGACCATATTGGATTCTGTTTGTCCCACATCTTGTGAATGCGATATCTCAAGAAAAATTCCACCAATCAACTTCAAGCTTGGGAAGGTTCTTCACATCAGTCAGACGGCCATTGGTATTGATTTTCACTGAGGTACGTAATCCAAGATGGCTGCCATTGACCATATTGGATTCCATCCGTCCCAGATCTTGTGAACGCGATATCTCGAGAACAATTCAACCAATCGACTTCAAACTTAGGAAGGTTCTTCACATCAGTTAGACGGCCATTGGTATAGATTTTCACTGAGGTACGTAATCCAAGATGGCTGCCATTGACCATATTGGATTCTGTCCATCCCACATCTTTTGAACGCGATATCTCGACAACAGTTTGACCAATCCACTTCAAACTTGAGAATGTGCTTCGCATCAGTTAAACAGCCATTGGTTTTGATTTTCACTGAGATACGTAATCCAAGATGGCTGCCATTGACGATATTGGATTCCATCCGTCTCGGATCTTGTGAACGTGATATCTCGACAACAATTTGACCAATCAACTTCAAACTCGAGACGGTGCTTCACATCAGTTAGACAGCGATTGGTATTGATTTTCATTGAGGTAGTATGTAATCCAAGATGGCTGCCATTGACCATCCTGGATTTCACTCACCCATATTGTACCCATCTGTGTTGTGAAGGCGATATCTTGATCTATTCCACTCATCGATTTATAAACCTCACCATCCACAAATCCATATACAACTACAGACTTACATATTCCAGTGTTAGACTACCCATTACTGCTTCCCAAACCTCCTCAAATTGTCTCAACAATTCCAGATGAACGTCTCTTTCCACATACACATATCAACTTTCCAAGTTATATTTAAGGAGATACTGGAAGCGTATATGCTATATGCTCTCAAACAGGCTACTTGGCGGAGGACCTGCTAGCTACTCAGCTTGTTAAGATTGGGTATATATCCCACCTAAGATATTAAATCAAAGTTTGGATATTGAAATATATCCTAATTGGGATATTTTCACCGATTTTCATACTAAACGGCAATGTCGGATTTCGGCATCAAAACTACCAAAAACAAGATAGAATCTACTTCACAAAACTGACAATACGATTGTATAATGTTGCTGACCTTTTCTCGTCGACATTATTCTCTGTGCAATTGCAATTACGTGCAATACTTTTTGATGTTGTTGTTGCAGTATACTTCCCATCAATAACCACTGTTGTATGTCTTTAAACGAACAGAAGAACTACTAGCACAATATGCCAGCTTGAAAATACGGAAGTATGAAAAAAATATTCAAATTGCGATATTTGATCCCAATCGGGATATATATCCCAGTTAGTCCTTTTCCCTGACCTGTTCAACGAGCTGTCATTACGGATATGGTAAGAATCAAGAACATTACTTTTGCTGGATGACAAATGATGCAGGACGATAAGATCAGTCAATTTGAAAATTGCAGTAAAAAGAATGTTTTCGCTTGATGAAAAAAATCAAGTTTTCCTTGCAAGAAATGTTTTCAAACTTAGCACACAAAACGGCGGCTTTCAGTCATGCCATGTGCATGCTTTCAGTCATGCAGTAGCGCGGAAACTTGCAATATTCATTTATTTGATAATATTAACAAGTGTGCGCCGGGAAACAAGTAATGAATTCAGTGACGGGTATAAAACGTTTCACACACCTCGATCTGTCCGAATGTCACACTCGCACAGTGTCAAAATTCTCCAGTCGACTGATGGAACGAAAACGAAACTGCCTCCTCGTCTCTCCTTTTCAAACTCTCTCACCGGGACTGCACTATAATTTTGGCAGTGCGGTTCAGCCGATCTTAAAACATGACGTCTTTTCGTAAATTCGGTGTATTTCATTGGCTATCAGAACCGAAGATGAAGTGGGCATATTCCGTGACTACGACCTGTGCCATATTGACCAGTTTACAGACAAAACACAATCTTTCGAAGAAAATCTCTCAAGATATCAGCAGAAGTGTTGTCCAGGAAACGCATTCGACATATTCTTCAATATCTGCACCTAGAAACGGCTCGTCGTGAGATTGATTCAGAGAAATTACTCGAAACTAGGTCGAACTACTTCATAGCGCATTCAATAAACGGAGTGACGCGGAACTTTCAGTCATTCTCTCATTTTGCGCAGGGGTGTTGTAATGAAAAATTAAACATTTATAAATAATGTTGGTGTTTGTTACCAAATCAAACCTGTTATCACTAAATGCCAATATCCTCCATTTGGAGATCTTCTGCAAACAAAATTATCTCCCTTGATCGCTGCGTCGATCGTCCGCCAGGTGGCGTGCACTCCGCGCATGTCCATCACTCTTTTTCCCATGTTGAGCAAGACCTGTTTTGAGTCAAGGCCGAGCAAAGAGGGGAGGATGGGTTGGGCAAATCAACGTTGATAACAGGTTTGATTTGGTAACAAACACCAACATTATTTATAAATGTTTAATGTTTGTGTCCCAAATCTTCACCTGTTATCACTTAAATGCCAGACTCCCAACAGAGGAGGTTGGGTAGCCGGCCTTGTGACTTGCTTTTGGATTAAGCGGAGCACGCCTTGTTCTGATTTTGTAAATCTAATATGCTTAATAATATCCTGATAATTCCCATGTCGTATAGAAGCGTAGGGAACTCAAGGTATTACAAGTAATGCGGCGAGAGGTGGACTCTGTTCCATCGTTTGCTCGCATACTTGGCTAGATAATCAGATGCCATCGTGATGCCTTGAAGTCCCTTCGTCTCTGGCATGGTATGTCTTCTATACTTACCGAATTGTCGGGATCTTGCTTGCTTGAGCGGCGCCCCCCCCCTTTTTTCTTGATGGAATTAGTGGACTACATGCTGGGCTACTGCTAACGGGCCCAACGTAGTCACCCTGTCTGTTTGTACAGACATGTCCCTAAGATAATAGTCAGTGAAGGTAGAGTTTACAGTCCATGCACAGGCTTGAACGATCTCGTCCAGAGACAAGTTTTTCCAGAGCGGCCAGGACGTAGCGATAGCTCTAATCTCATGAGATGATGCCTTCGACAGTAGGGGAGGAGCATCGATGGCGAGTTGGTATGTCCAGTGTATCGTCTTCCTTAACCAAGATGCAACTGTATTCTTTGTAATGTCCGTAGATGCTCCCGGATGTAATGATAGAAATAGGAGACGTCTAGATCCTCTAGTAGAGTCTGTTCTCTGTAGATAGCATCGTAGGGCTCTAACTGGGCATAATACTCTGTCGTTCTCCAGTGGGCCTACGAAGTCTGTAAGTGCTGGGATCTGATATAGTCTTTGGGCACATGGTCCCTGACGTGTTGATTCATTCTTGGCGATGAATTCCGGGATCGGACGGAAGGATATAGTTTTCCAACCAGCGGTCCATGCCAGGGAGCTGCGTTCTAATGCGTGAAGCTCGGAGACTCTAGTGGCCAGCGCGAATGCTGTTAAGAAGACTGTCTTGTAAGACAGTGCCTTGATCGTGGCCGACTGTAACGGTTCAAATGGTGGGCGTAGAAACGCACTCAGTACAACTCCAAGGTCCCATTTCGGTAGCAGTTGTCTTGTCCGGCGAGACTGTAAGGCGAAGGACTGGAGCAGAGCCGCAACGTTGATATCATGTCCAATATCAATTCCTGAAGTTAGTCTTATGACTCGGGATAATGCAGAACGGTATCCTTCTATGGTGCTTAACTTGAATTCCTTGTCCCGATGCAGGTGCAATAGGAAATCAGCTATCACTGGAACAGAGGCAGTGTAGGGATCGATGTCTCTGGTCCCACACCAGGTATGGAAGTAAGCCCACTTGGCCTGGTAAAGTCTGGAGGTGGATGGTCTGTTTGCTGTCGCCATCGCCTCTGTAACTGGCCTTGAAAATCCCTGGTTTGCAAGGGAATCCCTGATAATCTGCAGGCGTGAAGGTTGAGCCACTGTGGATCGTGGTGTAGGATACCCTGCCGTTGGTCTAGTAGTCGGCGCCACGGAGGTAGCTGACGAGGGAAGTCGGTCAGTAGCTGGACTAGTGATGGGAACCATGGGCGATTCGGCCACCATGGTACTACGAGGATGATGACACTGCTGTGCTCTGTTATCTTGTTCAAGACTGCCTGAATAAGCGCTATCGGTGGAAATGCGTAGGCGATCAGGTTGTCCCAACTGATTGACATGGCGTCGACTGCCCAGGCTAGCGGGTCGAGCATCGGGCTGACGAAGATTGGTAGTTGAGTATTGTCCCTTGTTGCGAACAGGTCTACTAGGGGCTGTTCCCAAATCGATGACACTTGACGAAAGGCCTCTGTGTGGAGATGCCACTCCGTTTGTAGGACTTTGTCCGGGCGTGAAAGACTGTCTGCAATGACGTTCAGGTGGCCGGGTACATGTCGTGCTCGGATCCGGCACCGATGAGTCTGTGCCCAGGTGAAAAGAGACCATGTCTCCTGGAACATCAGTCGGGACCTCGTTCCCCCCAGCTTGTTGATGTAGCTCACTACTGTCGTGTTGTCTGATGCGATCATCAAGGAGCTGTCGAACAGTTGAGGGCTCCAGTGCTGGACTGCCATGTTCACTGCTGCCATCTCCAGAACATTGATGTGTAGAGACTTCTGTTGTGGAGACCACCTGCCGGCTATCTTTAACTCTCCCAGATGGGCTCCCCAGCCCGTGAGTGATGCGTCGGAGAATAGATTCTTGTTCGATGGTGACCAGCGGAGTGGAATCCCGAACATGACGTTCTCCCTGGACTGCCACCATCTCAGGAACTGATGGAGGTGCTGAGGAACTGGTACTAGGGGGTTGATGGCCGAGGCTCGTAGATACGGTTGCAGGTGGAACTGTAACGGTCGCAGCTGAAGTCGTCCGTACTGTGTCAGATCCTGAGTTGATGTCAGCAATCCCAGTAGACTTTGCCAAAGACGTAAGGGTTGTGATTGGAAAGATAAAAATCTTTGGATGATAGCCTGTATCTTTATCCAACGTTCTTCCGGGGGCAGGATGATCTGACTCTGTGTGTCGAATACTGCTCCGATGTATTGTCGTCTCTGAGCAGGCTCTAGTTCCGACTTTGTTGGATGTGGGATGAATCCGAGATACCTCAGGAGTTGAATGATGAATTGTATCTGGGACTTGAGTGCTGACTTCCTTGACCCCCACACCAGGATGTCGTCGATGTATGCCTCTATGTTGATACCCCTTAGGTGAAGGAAGGTCATGATAGGTGACATGATTCTTGTGAAGCACCAAGGGGCGATGGAGATGCCGAACGGCAGGACCTGCCACTCGAACCGTCTCCCGGCAATGATGAATCGGAGATATCGACGATGATGTTGATGAATGGGAACATGAAGGTATGCATCCTGGAGGTCGATGGAGGCTAGCCAATCGTCCGGTTTTAGGCGGGACCGTAATGCTGGAACTGATGTCATTTTGAAGTGTGGAGGTGGCGCTAGAGTGTCGTTGAGTCGACGTAGGTCTATAATCATGCGAAGCTGATCTGTGTCCTTCTTGGGCACGAGGAAGACAGGACTGTAGAATCCTGGACTTGCTTCTTCCACGGGTAATTCCCTGACAGCGCCCTTGTCCAATAACACTTGTACTGACTCCAGTAATGTCCGTACATGTTCTGGCCGAACTGGAAGACGTGATGGTTTGGGTCTGGTGATGAGCCTGGGGTACTCTAGAAAAGTGAGGAATACTCCATCTCTGAGTGATCTGGCGACCCACTTGTCGTCTGTGATGAGCTTCCAGTTCCGCCAGAAGATCCGTAGACGTCCGCCCACGACCGGATGATTGAATACCTTGAATTCTGGGAGGATGAAAGGATGATGATGATGACGGGTTAAAAACTGAGGCTGGGGACCGTCAATTCCGACGGTCGGGCTTCCCTCTGCCCCGGTCGGAAAACTTTCCTCCTCTGCCACGAAATGGTCCTTTCCCGTAGGAACGAAAATTCTGTTGGCTGTCCTGCTTGGGTAAGCTGCCCGAGTCTGGATGTGACGGCTGCGCAGAATGTCCTCCTCTGCCTCCTCTGGTCGATTTGCCTTGACCTTTACCCTTGCCCTTGCCTTTATTCTTGCTGTAGGTTAGGGCTCCGATCATGCGGGAAGTCTTTTCATCATTGACGGCAGGCATGACTGTCGAAATGGCTTGGTTGAAGAGATACTCGGATGACAAGGGTTGCTGTGCCAGTTCATTCTTCACCGATTCCAAAACCTCAGACTTCGGATGTTTAAGGTATGCAGCTCGTCGAGCCTGCACCATCGTAGCATAGGTAAACGCCCCTGTTTCCATGATATCCACATTCGACTTGTTCATCGAATCGATAAAGGCGGTGAGAAAGTCCATCTTGGGTTGTGAGAAAGTCAGGGATCCATCTTTATGCTTTTTGTCTGGATCCTGAATCACCCTGGAAATAGCCGTCAGGAACCAATCGGAGTAAGATGTAATTCTGTGTTGTGTCAGCATCATGTCCTCCACAGCACAGGCCTGCTTCTGTTGAAGTACCACCGCTGGTGTCTTTGAGAAGTTCAACAGTCTGTCGAGATCCGGGTCCGACTTCGGGGCCTTGAACGGTAAATTGTCTCCGTGAAGGGTGTAGGTCTTGAAAGGACCAGGTTTCTGGAGAGATTTCGGAGTCTTTAGCTGTCGATCCAGTGTCTCATACAGGGTAGCTGATGCCGGAGATGGTGCGCAGGTTGGCACATCTTCCTCCTCAGAAGGCTTGTTCAGTCCATAGAGAGTTGCCGCTGTAAGTTTTCTCCGTTTCCGGACGAGGTCGGTTAGCTGTTTGTCATCGCCGACCGTCGGTTTGGGCATCTCTGGAACCAGCGTGTGTACCGCTGCTATCCTGGCTCTAAAGGGTATTCCGTCCTTGTTCTTGTCTTCTACCTCCGACTGGTGGGAGGGAGGTGACTCTGCATGAGACGAGGATGGCGAAGTGGAACGTCGTGCGTAATCCTCGTGGTCTGTATCCGAGTCTGCGTCGCTAGCAGAATGGGGTTGTGTCATCCCATGGGTCTCCGGTGAAGGAACCTTTACCACGGTAAGGGGATGACTGTGCTTCTTGACCAAGCTAGGTTCGTTGCGTATATCCCGCTGCTCCGGTTTGTCCCGGTGCTCCGGGCGTGGTTGTTGACGGGAAACCGGTGAACGGCTTCTCCCTTGTCTGGTGTAAGGTCGTTCCGGGGTATAGTTCCTATGATACCGCTCCGGGGAGGTGAAGGGGTCCGACGTACGGGACGGTCCCTGTCCCGATGATGACGTACAGGATAGGAATCTCGGTGTTGTAACGGTGTGCGACTTCGTTTACGAGATCTGCTTGCCGTAGTACCGGGGTGTGGCTCCGTTGTACGGGTCCCGGCTGAAGTGGAGGCCGGTTCACGGCGTTCTCGCTGAGTCCGTTCCTCATAAGTCCGTGACTTCTTGGATGTGGAGTCTCGGTGATCTGTATAAGTCCGTTCTGGTTGAGTCCGTGACTTCTCAGATGTTGTTTCACGGTGCGCTGGATAGGTCCGTGTGGTGTCCTGCTCCGTGTCCCGGCTCTCGGCCGTAGTACGGCTCCGGGCTGTGGCTTCCTTCCGCTGTGCTCTGGTATCGGAGTCACGGCGGTCTGGATGGGTCCGTGAGGTCTCTCGCTCCGAGGTATGGCTCCGGTCCCTGTAGGCCTTTGGCTTGTCCGACTCCCGGCGTCCCGTAAAGGGCCGTGACTCCGTCTCCGGGGTACGGTAGTTCCTTGTGGACTTGGATAAACGGGAGCTGTTATCCGAGGAGTCGCTTTGATCCGTGACTGTGACGGGGCTGTCTAGTAGAGTCCGTGTCAGCACTCTAGCCGATGCAGTAGAAGTAGACCGTGTCGCTGTGGCTTGGGCTTGACTGGTCTGCACTTTGTTCTTCGAAGGTACTGTCGACTTTAGGGCTATGCCACTGGGGGGTATCTCCGGGCTTATAGTCGTCGTTACGGCTGTGTCTTCGTTTAGCGATAAGTCGTATATTAGGGCCTGATTAGCTTCTGCTTTTTCAGCAGGTCCTTTCCTCTGGTCACCGGCAGCCCTCAATAGTTGAGTACGTCTAGCTACAGCATAGGTAATCCAGGTAGCGTCGTCCCAGTTTACACACTCGGCACAGGTACTCTGTCTGTAGCATATCTGTGCCCTGCATTTAAAACAGAAAGTATGCGAGTCCCTTACGGGCCAAAACTGACGACATGATTCACATCTCTTACTATTCTTGATAGTTTGGGTGACTACGTTAGCCATAGTGAACTTACAGACCAAAAAAAATAACCCTAGGGTGCGTCTAAAACAACCAAAAGTTACTGTTTACAGGAGCTCTTCAAAAACAGGTCTTGTTACCAAGACTGCAAGGAAAAAGAGTGATGGACATGCGCGGAGTGCACGCCACCTGGCGGACGATCGACGCAGCGATCAAGGGAGATAATTTTGTTTGCAGAAGATCTCCAAATGGAGGATATTGGCATTTAGTGATAACAGGTGAAGATTTGGGACACAAACCCATATCGCTTGGATAGATCGCACCCCTGAAATTACCCATAAGCCAGTTCACCTAGCATTGCAAGAAACAGGGAAACTTCCCTGTTTAAAAAGCATATCATTTTCCTGTGAACTGTCGCCGATTTTATTTTTTTGAAATAGGTAAGGTCGTTTGTAATATGATTTTTCTTAAGAAAAACAAATAAGCATGCTCCATTAGAGTGAGAACTAAAGTAGCTGATTCGCACAACTTCGTTTTTGTCTCGCATAGAATCCCCCAGTCTTGCGCCTCTGCACTCAAGTGAGACTGACATGTCTGAAATGCCCAGGTCAAAATATTTAAATACAGATAATTTCATTGGCTCGTTTAAATGCGGCGGGCATGTGACTTGATGCTTCAGGAACAACTTTCGAACAGGATTATGTCCCTCCAGAAATATATCCTTTGCAGCCGAGAGGTGGCATCATGTGGAATACATGCCGAATCATAGCGTTGAGCTAAGGACAGTCTTAAGCGAAACGTGAAATCCCCTCAGCATGCTAAGATGGATGTTGACTCGGTGGGCTCATTTCTCTCACCAGACTGGTTGGAACGATATTTTCTTAAATATCATAACAGCAGGGGGGGGGGGGGGGGGGGGGTTAGCCACTTTTTCATCTATGTTAGTATTAAACCCAGAATAAAAACTTGAATTTGAAGAATTGAATTTTTGAGAAATTTTGAAATTGAGTTTTGCCCCAAACAATTGTTTTTTATCGATGGGAAAATGCGCGCGAAACACGCGCAAAAAAAATGTGTTATAGTGGATAAATATTGAATTCTTCAAGAGATAAGTCGAGTTCCCAAATGAAAATGTCGTGACAAATAATCAAGCAAAATAATTGTTGTTGTTGTTGTTGTTGCCTTCACTAGATCAACTCACGAGTGCTACGTTAGCGTGTCTGGAGCAAGTCAAAATCGCAACGCAACGTTCATGTTCATGTGTTAGCTGCCCGTGTTGGCAAGCACGATTTTCTTCCGATTAAAATACTCAGTGACAAAGTTTCATTCAGCTTTTATTCTCCGCAATAAAACGATCACTCCGCTCGTTCTGGTTATCGAATTGCTGTTGCCAGGCATGAACACTTGATAGAAATACAGGCCAGATCGTGCCATCAATCTAGTGCAGTTCTTTTTATTTATCCATTAGTTTTGCCTTTCAAGCTTCGCTAACCACAGCGCCCTCAACGAGAAGATTAATTACATAAAGGGAGATCACTCCCAAGAAGCTGTCGTAAAAGTCTCGCGAGAGCCCATTTTACAGTATGCTCAAAGACATTTCCGCGCAGTTTTTTCGGGGGGATTTTGAGCTTCCGGTTCAGAATTTTACACAAACAGCTTGAAAAACAGACTTCCGTTTATCTGAGACAGCCCAAATTGGTACGAATTTCTAGTTCAATATCTTCTCCACATTTGGCCCTGTGACGGTAAGTCTCAACTCTGCTTTGTTTTTTCGCAATCTTGCGGACAAAGCGATTTTGGCCCCCATGAGACCAAGCTGATTCAATAAGACTGCGACGCTACGTGGCAGTCTTAAAAAGGGCGGTCATAATGACAGACTCACCTTAAGTCCCCTGAGGATTTGATAGACCAGAAACTGGACATGGTCGTCACTGAGTTTTTGTGTCTTCACAATGTTATTGAGGTCAGCGCCCATCAAATGAGTGACCAAGTACCTAAACAAAGAGATATCGACGATCAGAAAGAGCAAAACCAATCACGCATACATGTAAATGGTCATATTTGTGACAAAACGGCAACTGACCAGATCAATGGTTCCAATACTTTTGCAACATCTAGAGGGGGAGGGGCAGATAAAGAGTTTGAAGATGTGCTTATACATATATATGAGATCGCAATTACAAATCTGATGTAATGGGTATGCGCACATGGCGAGGTCATGAAAGGTCACTTGTACCAACTGCCTCATTCCGCCAAGGTTGAAAGTGCGTCAAATCTCGGAAAAGGTACTTTTTTCTATGGAACTAAATTTTTCCCGGAGTGGATAAATATCTGAAGCCATACTGTAACCCATCTGGCAATAGTGCAAGAGATATTTTGGCGATTCTAGGTATAGTTACATAAAATATCCACTGTTTTTTCAACTCTCACCCCATCTCTCCAATGCTAAAAATTTCGAATTTGGTACAAACAGGAAGTTTGCGAGACGCTGCGCAGATGCAAAAAATTTAATCGGTAGAGGCAGGGGCAAATACAGGCCTGTTTTGCAATCCTTTAAAGGTGCCCAAATTACAGCTTGTCTCCAAAAAGCCCAAACTACAGACTTTTTTATTTCTTCCAGGATTGAAAAAGAATTGACCAGATAACATCTGGGCATTCTGTGTTCTGTTTAGACCAACAAAAATCAGTTTGATGACTTTGTGGACAATCCAGGGTCTCCTAACATGTAATTCCACTCAAGGGCCTTAATTTAGCCCAAATTAGAGGGCTGCAAAGGGTGCCCAAATTAGAAAACTGTATTTGCCCCTGGGAGGAGTCTTATTGTCTACTTACACATCCTGGAATTCTTGGAAGGTCGATGTAGGAGTGAACACATTGAGAAGTCCAATAATCTGTGTGAGACAAACCAACATACACCATGAAAAAAACAGGACATGAATAACATCAATGGGCAGTGGACATACTCATGCAGGCAACCATGTCCAAAGCAAAAAAAACACTACAATGCGTGGCACCAATCCACGTAGTACAGAGACTGACTTGGTGTGATTTATGAGCAAGAAAGGATTAAAGTGTACATGTAAAATAAATTTTGGAAAATTTTGCTCACAAAATGATCCAAATGGGCCATCTATGGACCACACAGGGGCAGAATTTTATTGCTTGACAGACTCCACCGCATGAGTCATTGTGTCAATTTGCACCACAACGTTCTAACAGTGATGTATTTTTTTTAAATTCATCAGCATCTTCTTGCAAATGGAACACTATAGTTCCTCCTGTTTGAAAATTTCCCCTCCTATTTTCTCACATACATCCCTATGTGGATTATGGTTAAAGAACTGTCAGTGGAAAGCCCTGGTCATGGTTTGCTCACGCATTAACTGATCAACTGACATATTAGGTTGCCATAGAAATACTGCCAAAGAATAATCTGATTAGCGACATGGGTACATGTATACTGAAATACTTGCATTCTCATGGTCCATATGCTTTAACATGCGCAATTCCCTGTAGGTTCTCTTGGCATGGATCGCTGTTTGAAAAGGTCGTGCCAGTTTCTTGATGGCGACCTTCACCTTGTCTTTGCTGTCATAAGCCGAACTGATAAAAAAAAAACACAACTGCTGAATTAACATGGATTATGTGGCGGGGAGAAGTGAGGGAAATAATTTATCTCATCAGCATTGAATGTAGAAATAAATTGCATTCTCCCTGCAAGATACAATGAGATAAATTATTTTTAAAGTCAGATGTGTTCGTTAATGTACATTCTGTTGAAAGCATGTAACCAGATTGTTAGCCAAAAGACCTTTCTCCAAAATTCAAAACAGCGCTTCCACATTGAGTTCACATTGAGTATCCCTGTCATGTTAAAATTTCGGGGAGTCCAAATTGGATTCCAGGATTCCAAATGACTCCTGGACATGCTGTCTTTGGTTATCACAGAGCATGTAAGTCCCTCAAATATTTGTCAATGATATGTATTTACATTAGAGTATCATCTCTAGTCTTTTGTCATGTACACAATGAAGTGTTCTCACACCAGGCAACATTTTTTGAAGCATGGGTGACGCCAGGATTTCTGGAGATGGGAATATGAATATCATTAGAGAGCCTTGTAGTGTGCTATATTCAATGATCGAAAACAACAATGTTTTGGGTACTGAAGGGGGAGTGCCTTGCACTCGATGACTCCACTCTGATAAGCCTTTATGAGAGGGTGGATCGAGGGTCATTCCTTCATGTAAGTGATCATGGCAGATCATTCTCTAGGCCTGGAATCTTATCACTCAGTTCCAATGTTTTCTGTGGAATTTGTTGCAGGGTCACAAATGTCAGTTTTATATTTCTTGTCGATCTCCTACATGTAGATCATACATGAAATGACGCCTTGAGTTGAGCCCCTTTAGTGGAGCTATTGCAAATTATAGCTTGCTATGCATTTTACCAGGCAACTCCCTCACCAAATACTAGCCACTACACATCTCAACAAGGATTCTGAGAACCCCAACAGCTCGCCTTGCGGGGTCATCCGCCGAAGGTGCAGCAGTATTGAATGCATACATGTAGAGCAAACAATAACCTCTGGAATAGGTGATGTGGTACAGACAATAATGTCTGGAATAGATTATCTGGTACAGGCAATAACATCAGTCCCATGTGGGATTACTGGTATATAAGTTTATCGCATGTAGGATGGATAGGTTAGTGCCGTCAGATTACTGGTGCATAGGACAGTCCAGTGTGAGATTACTTTTGGATAGGTCAGTCCCATGTGTGATTACTGCTGGATAGGTTGGGTTTTGTCAATAACATGAAGCTTCGCATAAAGATCGAGCCCTTCAGGTTGCACATCACTGGCATTGACAATACATATTGCAATAAAAATTTGACTTCTTTGTCAGTGATGTTGAAGTTGGATTGAAAGATGAACTATATTATAAAACTTGAAATAAAGATTACCTTTTTTTTCCAAAAGTAAGCTTATACATGTCATTATGAATACATGTACAATTGAAATTTGGTCGGAGATGTGAGTGTGAAATGCCTGGACAAATATGGTTCGTGCAAAATCTTTAGGTTAAATCATGACGAGGAATGGGATTCGATACCAAAATTGAAGGAAATGGTGTTCTTCATTAAAGGCGACACAAAATTCCAAACCACCAGGGCTTAATATTTAATATTGTACTTCTGAAATGAAATAACGTCATTAAACTATTAGTAATTACTAAAAGGAATATATTGTAGTTGATTTGACGTGTTTGTGTATATGTAACAGGTCGATACTTGGTGTAAGAACGCATTGTTGAGGCTTTTGTGCAGCTGAAAAGGGTCACGTCTAGACGCATTGTTGAGATCAGACAGGCTATTGTAGGCTTGGTCTTGTGCGTTCTTACACCAAGTATAAACCTACAATGTACACTGCATCTCCTACCTAATAGGTTAGTATCACATATAAGAGATATATGCAGCTTCGCAAAAAGATCGAGCCCTTCAGGATGGCACATCATTTGAGGTTGCACATCATTGACAATGCACATCATTTAAAATAATAAATTTATCAAGAAATATGATTTCTATATTTAGTGATGTTGAGGTTGGATTGAAGGAGGAACTATATTATATAACTACCAATAAAGATTACATTTTTTTTCAAAAGTAAGCCTAC
Organism: Hanleya hanleyi; assembly: GCA_036873755.1. Taxonomy (NCBI): domain Eukaryota; kingdom Metazoa; phylum Mollusca; class Polyplacophora; order Lepidopleurida; family Hanleyidae; genus Hanleya; species Hanleya hanleyi. The sequence continues at coordinate 87,960 of JAVTVY010029066.1, read as the reverse complement.
ACATCCTATTGCATAGATCTGATGAATACATGTTTATGTATAGTTAGGAACAATAGGTGTGCAATTTTGAGCACGTTCTTGGTGTAACTTTGTGTGATGATATGTGAACAAACAAAGCTAATAACAGTGCAACAGCAGGACTAAATCTATCATTTCAAGCATGCAATGGGACACTTGCACTGTGGTAAACCTTCACATTTGTATGCAAATAAAAGAATGCAATGACAACTGTGTCCAATCATACTGTAATGCTCCATAATAATGTGCACGGGTAAAGACTGAGCTCACAAACTGATTCAAACTCACTTTTAATTAATATAGTAAGTTAAATGTGTGGACACAGATATGGTTGTGCAAAAGCTGCAGGGTCAACGAGAATTTGATAAAATTTAAGAAAATGGTGTCCTTCATTTAAGGCGACACGAAATTAAAAACTAACAGGGGTTCGGTACTGCGGGATTCCCCCGCCAGTTATTTTGATATTGTACTTCTGAAATAAAATAATGTCAAAAACTATTAGTAAATACTATAAAGGAATATACTGTATGTGATTTGGTATGTATGACTGTATATACAATGTACACTGCATCTCATGCCTAATAAGAAGTCAAAATTATTCTAAGTCCAGCCTAAACAACAAAGATCAACCCAGAAAACTTTCCAAGTCCAGCCTAAACATAAAAGTCTAACCGGACACCAACACCGACACCAACACCGCCACTTTCCCCCTCTCTCTCCCAATACCTCGCCTACTTCGTATACGGTGAGCTAAAAATCAATTGCCATATATCCTCCCGATGTCTCCACCAACTTTTGTTAAGGTCAATTCCTAAAGGTACTTAACAGTGACTGTGAGCAAAAGATTGACTGTTCTGTCAATTACAGGGCCATAATTGCGACCCACACAACTGGGGTATATTTAACATGGGGTTCAATGAGAGGGTAGCAGGTTTTAACTAAAAATATTTGCTCATACTTGTGATAAACTTCCACAGCTTGGCGAGTTGAAACATAAGTACGTATATCTGTTCAAGTTATGTCTCAACAAGAGTCAAACTTGGTTTCAATACATGCCCGCGCAACTTGCACAAGACATCGTCTCCTCCTGTGTACCTGATTTGGGGGTCATAGTGACCTAGACCTTGACCTAATTTTGGTACATGACACATCGTCTCCCCTTGGAGTATATATAAGGACAAAACAATGAATAGCAATTTTGATCAGTTTTCTGATTTTGGGGTCACAGTGACTGTGACCTTAATTTTGGTATGTGACACATCATCTCAAAATAATATATCTACTGCCAAAAAAATAGTGATTTTTAATGATTCCAGATTTTAGGGTCACAGTAACCTTGAATATTGTCCACCTAAATTTTGGTACAGGACACATCGTCTCCCCTTAAAACATCTACGTATACAAAGAAATCGTGGTTTTTAACAATTCTTGATATTGGGGTCACAGTGACTTAAATTTTCATGCATGACACTTCTCCCCCTCATGTATAGATGACCAAAGCGATTTTTTATGATTTCCTGAATTTTGGGTCACACTGACATTTGAACTTGGCCTAAATTTGGGTATGCGACACCTCTTCTGATATGAATGGATAGAAAACTGTCACAGACATAGACCGGACATGAACGGTTCAATGATTTCCTGTTTTTTAGGCCAATGCTGTTTGACCTCTAACATTGACCTCCATTTTAGTATGCAACACATCGTCTCCCCCACCAAACATTGGAACTTTAGATATAAAACTGTCCCACTACGGGACGGATGGACAGATGGATGGAAACCGCCATCACATAATATATCAGCCTATTGGGTGGACATATAAAAATGGAGCTAACTCTTATATTTGAAAGTTTTTCCCATTCACTTCTGATCGAGTGAGTGAATATGATTTAACGTCGCTTTCAACACTGTTTCAGACATATCACGATGTTTGGTTCCTATCCCTTTTCACACCCGGAAACCACACGGGTATGGTCCTATTCCTTTCAACACCCGGGAACCCAGGGGGTGGGGCCCTATTCCTTTTCACACCCGGGAATCTCATGGGTGCCCCAGTTAGTCGCCTCTTACGACAGTCACTTCTGTGTTGAATTTAGGCTTTTCAGAGGGAAGAAAATCCCCCAAAGACGTCATTGAATACAACGCAATCTCCAGGGGTGACATGAGATGACGGTTGGTGACTCACCCACCTCAGACTAACTTCTGAAAATGAGTTTTCATGCAGGTGATTCAAATTGTCTTAGTTCATCAATTGTCACCGGATGAGAGTTGTAAATTTATAAATAGTTCCAAGACATCATGAATTTTAAAGTGTCATAGGAGTGGGTTATTGATTGGACCTGTTTTGCATGTCATACCTACCTCCATATTAGGAAAACTGATTCTCAAGTACAGAGGACATCAGAATTCAGCATTTGACATGTGCTTTGGGTCCTGACTCTATTATGAGTCAGTGATTTTGCTACAACCAATTTTGTTTGTTTACATCGTGTGACTGCAAATCGGCAGGAATTCGAAAGGCGGTGATCCCTACCAGGGCGACAGATGAACGTTTTTATATGGGCACTCATGCATGGCCTGGTTTGATCTTTTGAGATTGTCTACAAATCTGTAACTAGATCAACTAGATGAAGTTTTTCCATGGAATATTCCAGGAAATCCATTTACTTTCCATAATATGGCAGTTTTGGCTGTCTGGGGCCTCTCTTGTTTTGTGCGAAAGGGGTGACGTCTCTTCTGCAACAAAAACTGGGCTTAGATGTTCTCCAGTAACAGAGTTCTGATGGGAATTTTAACTTTGAGCAGCAAGATATCGTCAAACACAGATAGAAAAAAAATGTGAATATGCTCATAATCACAAAACATAGTTTAGAAAATGACGTAACTTGTGAAAAGGGGTTTACTTGTGAAGGGAAATTATTCAGCCTTCCATTCATATGGGTACCAGTACGGTGGCTCGTTAGGGCCATGCATTGATCTTTCCAATTTTCTGCCTTTCTCTAAGTCTAATTTTCAAGATTTCACTTTCTCATTTTCTCTGTTTTCTTATCATCCTCTTCAAGAAACTGAAACCATTTTCATATGAAAACGCATTTTCAAGAGACAAGAAAAATTCAAACGACCACATGCAGAGTTAGATACAGGGTCTCACAGCGTCCTTAAAAAGGACACAACTATAAAATCAAATGACCATTTTTCCACAAAATCAAATGACTTTATTTTAGAAAACTCATAGATTAAAGTGAATATCAGGGGCAAAAGGCACAGTAGTTTGTGTGAAACACTCAAAGAACACAAACTGACAATGTTTCAGCATGTTCAACACCATTTGAGTGATATTAGCCATTTTGCAAAATTAGTTTTTCCAAATAACGACAAAGCTATTTTCAAACAAGGACTTTGGCGAAAATACTGCATATAACCCTGACATGAAAACACTGGAAATTAGCGAAAACCTCGAAAATTGCGTGAAACATCAGAAATAGCAAAAAACACAGAAAATAATATCCACCGCGGTGTAATTTCCACCGGGGTGAAAATAATTTCCACCGTGATGGTAATAATTTCCACCACGGTGGTAATAATATCCACCGCAGTGAAAATAATTTCCACCGCGGTGGTAATAATATCCACCGCAGTGGTAATAATATCCACCGCGGTGGTAATATTTTCCACTGCGGTGAAAATAATTTCCACCATATTAGGGTATTAGGATATTATTTTCACCGCGGTTGAAACTATTTTCACCGCGATGGAAATTATTACCACCGCGGTGGATATTATTTTCTGTGTTTTTTGCTATTTCTGATGTTTCACGCAATTGAAGGTTTTCGCTAATTTCCAGTGTTTGCATGTGGTCATTTGAATTGTTCTTGTCTCTTGAAAATGAATTTTTCGTATGCAAATGGTTGCAATTTCTTGAAAATGAATAAAAACCACGATTTCTTTGTATACGTAGATAAATTAAAAGATAAATTTTGAAAAATCGAAAATGAATCTAAGACGATGGCAAGAAAAGAGAGAAAATGCGAAAGTGAAATCTTGAACATTAGAGAAAGGCAGAAAATTGGAAAATCAATGCATGGCCCTAACAAGCCACCATAGTACCAGTGCACCCTCATGATTATGCCTAACCCAGAAACTCTGGCTGTGATAGGTGAATATAGGTAAGGGGGCGTGGCATTCCTATCACAGCCCAGATCGAGGGTGGGTTAAATTTTGGAGATAAAAACTCGTCTCGCGAAAAGCGGCTTTTCGCTGACGCAAATAACGAAACGGGAGAGAAAAAATATGCCAATTTGATACAGTTTGACCGACCTGAGCTTCTTTGTCCATGTACCATCTATCACGACTGTTTTGATGCTGACAAAATGTGATCAGATGTGTGAGAAAAAACCTGCATTGATTTTAACGTTTTCGCGCCTTTCTGACATCTTGTGAGAATATGACCTTCGCTATTTTGATCTCGTGACCGTTCTGATCACGTGAATAAACACACGTCGCTTATTGGTTTCTTGGTGACGTGAGTCAAAATGTCAACCCCATTCTGCGCATGTCCCTGTAAACTATGGAGAAAGAAAAACAACGGTTTTGTTGACAAAATCCGTGTTTGATGGCAGATTCAATCTAATTAAAGGAGTCATTAGGTGGTTGTCATAGTGCTGGAGATACCAAATCATATTATTTATTCGATAAAATGCTTTTTGTGCCTCTGTCTCAATTCCCCACGCCGTGTGCAGTTAAAGATCTCGGGTGACTGACGTCTTATTTATTTTTTTCCTTTTCGGTCTGTAGGCTATCATCCTCTCCCAGGGTGCTTTGCGCTACGCTGCATTTACCCCTGTAGGGGTCTCGCCATTTTTTACAGGATTCTTGTAAAACCAAGAACTGTTCTATCTGACTGTTTTACTGATCACAAAATGTATCGAAATACACTAAACAGTTATTCAGTGTATGCCAAAACGCCAGTTTCACACAGTTTGAAGGCAGCTTTTTGACAGATTACCGTAAAACTATATGTTGCGGAAATATATATCGGTGAGAAGCGACTGATATCAATTCGCCCAGTTAGACGGTCGCCATGTTCGTTCACTGTGGCAACAGATGACCTCGGGTCAACTCCGGCACAGTCCGTGAGACCCTTACAGCGCTACATGGAGAGGCGCGAAGCAGAACGTAATGGATGCCTGGTAGAGCTTGGCAGGCTATATGTGATTTGGGCTAAGGGGTCAGCAGCAACAACCAAAAAAAAAAAAGACTCCCTTAGCCGATGTTTTCGGGCTAGATTATGCCATTTGTCATGATAAATTTTCTTTGAGCCAACACAAGACAATCTATATATTATACACTGTTGTTGTGGCCAGGAGTTAGAGGAAGCTCGCACTGCCACTGTTGTTGTTGTTCCGGAAATCCCTCCTTTTCATCTAGGAGCACCCTCTGTAAGAGGTAACGGTATACATATCTTGGAATAATGAATTAGGCAGTCTATTTACACGAATTCACAACTGTTGACTATATATACTACAACTACATGTATGTACACGCGACTAACTCTCTCTCTCGGTTTCTGTTTAATTCAATGCCAGGATTAGGGAGGCTCTTTCAATGTGGAGGGCATAGCACAGTGTCCGGGAGTGGTTTTCTAGCTGTTGCAGTAGGTTGGTGGAATGTTTTAGTACACTCTGAGGAATCAGCATGCTGAAGTCTAGCACAATTTGTGTCAGTTTTATCGGGTTGGAACGAGCTTCTGTAGCTAAACGATCATGTCCTGCATTTTTCAGAAGGGTGAGCATATTTTCGACCCGGTGCTCGCGGATGTGCTGCAGTTTAATGCAAGAGCAGATGAAGTGAGTGCGGTCCTCCGTAGCATCTAAACAAAGGAGGCATGTTCCAAATGAGAGCACGTTTTTCAACAACATGCTACTGTATATGCCACAGATTTATGTTTGTCATGATTTGTTGTATTTTTTTTGTGTTTTTTTAGTCTACTGACTCTGTTCTAACTTTGATCATCATTGCTTTGGTTTTCCGTGGGACAAATAACTGGTGAATAAATTAGTAAATTGATCTCCATAAAATACGTCCAAGCAAATCGCAGCAGGTGGTTTTTGTTAGGACCCCTCTTACCAGACTTGGCCGTAAGCCCCTGAGCCAACAGGGGTCAACAGTTGATAACGACTCGGTACTTCCCACACCGTCTTGTTCAGTTCGATGCGATAAAACTGACTTTTAAGTTGCTGTGACTCCGCCATTTAGCTCATTTAGTGTTCCACACTATGATACTTCGTAAATTTGTGCAAGATCGAACACTTGGCGGGGATTTCCCCCATGTAATCCAATATTACAAACTTCAAATCAGTATCAAACTTGTTTTCTTCCAAACATATCCGGAAATAACTCAAAGCGGAAGTACCCTCTTTGCCATGCTCGTTGACCTGACCTCTCACAGTTGAACGGGTCGCTTTCGTTTTTACGCATGACTGACTGACTGAAAATCAACCCAGGCATGCAAGTATTTTCAGAATGAGCATGATAGCTTTTGGAAACTATATGTTGACGAATTATTCCAAGAGCTAGGATGAATTAGATTTCTTCTGGAATGCAGATATGATAATGATGTTACGGTCCGTGTAACCTTGCACAGTTCAATTTTCGTTTTTCGTTTTTGATTTCTCAAAATCAAAATTTGAATTTTGACCGTCAATTTTCGTTTTTTGTTTTTGGTTTCTCAAAATCAAAAATTGAAAAGTGAGTCGATTTTCAATTTTCGTTTTTAGTTTTCGGTTTCTCAAATCAAAAATTGAAATTTGACAGTCAATTTTCAATTTTCGTTTTTCGTTTTACTTCGCAAAAATGAAAATCAAATATTGGAAATAGCCCCGAGTTTTCCGTTTTTCGTTTTTTGATCAATGATTTTAACTTAAACGTATCAATGTTAAGTGCAAACGCGTAAGGGTTAAATAGCGTCACTGACGGCCCACCAGACAGGTCTGGACAGGTGGTATCCCGCTGTTTATTGGCACTGGGGCTTAGCCAATCAGGACACAGTCTTGGATTTTCCCAGTTCTGAAAATAGTTGCGTAGAGCGCTAAGTAGTATAGAAAGGCTATCTTTGCGCGTGTTGACATAAAAAATTTGCATATCACCTCTGTGACGTCACTTCCGGTTCCGGTCACGTGACCGGAAGTGACCTTTGACCCCTGCGCAAGCGCACAATACCGCATATTCGCCCTTGCCCTAAAATATAAACTTTCCCACACTAACCGTGCGTAAATAATGATTTAGCACGCCTATGAAAACATTATTTCTTAAATAACTGGCGGGAGAATCCTCGCAGTACCGAAGTCCTGTTAGTTTTGAATTTGGTGTCGTCTTAAATAAAGGACAATATTTCCTTCAATTTTGCTATCAAATAATTGTATTCCCATCATATGATTTACCCTGATCGAAGCTTTCGCACGAACCATTTTTGTCCACACATGTAACTTAGTACATTAATTACAACTGAGTTCCTAAAGTTTGGGTGCACACTGTGCATATGATCAATTTCCTGAATTGAATTGAATTCAATCTTGTGGTTCTTCAGACTGACAGAGGATGGCATGCAGTTGTTAGTGTGGTTGTTTCATGTACAGGGAGCTTGTTTCTATTGCCTACCCTCGAGCCCCACCACCAGAACGCCGAGCCCCACCTATCTCCCAAACTAGCTCTCGTCCGACCCTCATATATTGTGTTTGAGCATATATATCCAATATATCTTGGCAGAAAGTTGCAATTTGTGTGCAGTCTGCAATATTGATATAATTCTGTCACCCCTCAATGAATTGCAACCCAAAAGGTCTCGATTTTATCAGTCACAGACAAAAGGTTTTTGTATTTGGTAAGTGGGTCCCTTGCCTATAGATCTTGCTTGGAATTGTTTTTCGTGCCAATCCGCATCTAGTTAAAATTGCATTTCCAGACAATAACTTTGGAAGGATTCTTTCCAAATCTGGCGTGTGGGTACCTTGCCTCAAGATCTGGCTTGAGATTGTTTTTCGTGTTGATTCGTGTATAGGTGACGCCATTTGAAAGCTAAGTTAAAAGTGTTTCCAGACAATAATTTTTAACATGGACCAATTCATTCCAAATTTGGTGTGTAGGTACCTCGCCTCAATATCTCGCTTGGCATTGTTTTTCATGCCGATCCACATATAGGTGGCGCCACCGGGGGGCAAATTAAAATTATGTTTCCGGACAATAACTTTATAAAACTTGAATGGATTCTTTCAAAGTTTTGCATATGGGTACCTTTACCTGAAGGTTTCGCTTGGGATTGTTTTTCTTGTCGATCTGCTCATAGGTGGCGCCACCTGTAGGCCAAGTTAACATTTTCTATTTCCAATGGCAAGGGATCTTGCCTCAAGATCTCGTTTGAGATTATTTTTTATGCCTATCTGCCTATACGTGGCGCTACCTGTGGGCCAAGGTAAAATTGCATTTCCGGACAGTAACTGTTGGACCTGAACGGATTCTTTCAAATTTGGTATGTGGGTACCTTCCCTCAAGGTATCTTTTGGGGCCATGTTAATGTTGTTTTTCCTAAGTTTTACGTTTTTACTCTCTTCACAAATAATGAATGTTTCCTTTACTAAAGATGCAAAAGGGATGCCTCCTCGATCGTATTCGATCGACTGTATCGATCTAGTTTGGAATACTGTCAGCGGATGTTTATTTTCTGTCATAAATTATGTTTAATATGTTGTAAAGAAGATGGAGGTTTGTATTTTCTTGGGACAGATTCAACCATAATTGTGTACTGTACCACGCGAACACATTATATAGCGTGGTAAGGCACTAACTGACGCAGTCTCCCACAGTGACTGTAGTAGTAGGTAAAGCGTCAAACGCCACCCGTTGACCTCAAAAATTTGCATATTAGGGAGGAACCGGGAGGGTCCCAAAAGGTCAATGAGTACATAGTTCCGGCAGGATGACCAAAAGCTACCTCCAATCCAGGAGAGTTCCAATTGCTGCAGGGGATGTATTCAGGATGTATTCATGCGCGGTGATGCGGTTTGGCCGTGGTTTTGGTGGTGATTCGGTCTCGGGAAAAAACTTCCGCGGAGAAAAAGTAGTCCCTAGATAAAATGGTCCGATGGGGTCGAGTGAGGTATCAAAGTGAAGCTTAGGTGAAGGGGCATCTAATGGGCTGGGTGTGGGGTTGACATATCGGCCTTCTGCGCATGCGCGGCGGCCGAAGGGTATGCAAATAGCCTTTTTGGAGCTAGGGGAGCCCCTAGTGGACCGATGGGGTCGAGTGAGGTATCAAAGTGAAGCATTCATGAAGGGGCATCTAATGGACTGGGTGTGGGGTTGAATTAGGGTCATTCTGCGCATGCGCGGTGGCCGAAGGGTATCAATCAAAGATGGACAGGAACACATTCTTACTTTGTGTACATGGTCTTCATAACGCTCACATGAACAGTATCAATCAAAGATGGACAGGAACACATTCTTACTTTGTGTACATGGTCTTCATAACGCTCACATGAACAGTATCACTCAAAGATGGACAGGAACACATTCTTACTTTGTGTACATGGTCTTCATAACGTTCACATGAACAGTATCACTCAAAGATGGACAGGAACACATTCTTACTTTGTGTACATGGTCTTCATAACGTTCACATGAGCAGTATCACTCTAAGATGGACAGGAACACATTCTTACTTTGTGTACATGGTCTTCATAACGTTCATATGAACAGTATCACTCTAAGATGGACAGGAACACATTCTTACTTTGCGTACATGGTCTTCATAACGTTCACATGAACAGTATCACTCAAAGATGGACAGGAACACATTCTTACTTTGTGTACATGGTCTTCATAACGTTCACATGAACAGTATCACTCTAAGATAGACAGGAACACATTCTTACTTTGTGTACATGGTCTTCATAACGTTCACATGAACAGTATCACTCAAAGATGGACTGGAACACATTCTTACTTTGTGTACATGGTCTTCATAACGCTCACATGAACAGTATCAATCAAAGATGGACAGAACATAATTCTTGCTGTACATGGACTTCATAACGCTCACATGAACAGTATCAATCAAAGATGGACAGGAGCTCTGTTCTTGTTTTCAATGGCCCATGGACTTGCATAACAGCTCATCAATCAAGGTGGACATGCAGGGAACACATTCTTACTTTGTGTACATGGTCTTCATAACGTTCACATGAACAGTATCACTCTAAGATGGACAGGAACACATTCTTACTTTGTGTACATGGTCTTCATAACGTTCACATGAACAGTATCACTCTAAGATGGACAGGAACACATTCTTACTTTGTGTACATGGTCTTCATAACGTTCACATGAACAGTATCACTCTAAGATGGACAGGAACACATTCTTACTTTGTGTACATGGTCTTCATAACGTTCACATGAACAGTATCACTCAAAGATGGACAGGAACACATTCTTACTTTGTGTACATGGTCTTCATAACGTTCACATGAACAGTATCACTCAAAGATGGACAGGAACACATTCTTACTTTGTGTACATGGTCTTCATAACGTTCACATGAACAGTATCACTCTAAGATGGACAGGAACACATTCTTACTTTGTGTACATGGACTTCATAACGTTCACATGAACAGTATCACTCAAAGATGGACAGGAACACATTCTTACTTTGTGTACATGGTCTTCATAACGTTCACATGAACAGTATCACTCAAAGATGGACAGGAACACATTCTTACTTTGTGTACATGGTCTTCATAACGTTCACATGAACAGTATCACTCTAAGATGGACAGGAACACATTCTTACTTTGTGTATATGGTCTTCATAACGTTCACATGAACAGTATCACTCAAAGATGGACAGGAACACATTCTTACTTTGTGTACATGGTCTTCATAACGTTCACATGAACAGTATCACTCAAAGATAGACAGGAACACATTCTTACTTTGTGTACATGGACTTCATAACGTTCCCTTCAACAGTATCACTCAAAGATGGACAGGAACACATTCTTACTTTGTGTACATGGTCTTCATAACGTTCACATGAACTTTGTGTACATGGTCTTCATAACGTTCACATGAACAGTATCACTCAAAGATGGACAGGAACACATTCTTACTTTGTGTACATGGTCTTCATAACGTTCACATGAACAGTATCACTCAAAGATGGACAGGAACACATGAACAGTATCACTCAAAGATGGACAGGAACACATTCTTACTTTGTGTACATGGTCTTCATAACGTTCACATGAACAGTATCACTCAAAGATGGACAGGAACACATTCTTACTTTGTGTACATGGACTTCATAACGTTCCCTTCAACAGTATCACTCAAAGATGGACAGGAACACATTCTTACTTTGTGTACATGGTCTTCATAACGTTCACATGAACAGTATCACTCTAAGATGGACAGGAACACATTCTTACTTTGTGTACATGGACTTCATAACGTTCCCTTCAACAGTATCACTCAAAGATGGACAGGAACACATTCTTACTTTGTGTACATGGTCTTCATAACGTTCACATGAACAGTATCACTCAAAGATGGACAGGAACACATTCTTACTTTGTGTACATGGTCTTCATAACGTTCACATGAACAGTATCACTCTAAGATGGACAGGAACACATTCTTACTTTGTGTACATGGTCTTCATAACGTTCACATGAACAGTATCACTCAAAGATGGACAGGAACACATTCTTACTTTATGTACATGGTCTTCATAACGTTCACATGAACAGTATCACTCTAAGATGGACAGGAACACATTCTTACTTTGTGTACATGGTCTTCATAACGTTCACATGAACAGTATCACTCTAAGATGGACAGGAACACATTCTTACTTTGTGTACATGGTCTTCATAACGTTCACATGAACAATATCACTCAAAGATGGACAGGAACACATTCTTACTCTGCAGACATGGGTTTCATAACGTTCACATGAACAGTATCACTCAAAGATGGACAGGAACACATTCTTACTTTGTGTACATGGTCTTCATAACGTTCACATGAACAGTATCACTCAAAGATAGACAGGAACACATTCTTACTTTGTGTACATGGTCTTCATAACGTTCACATGAACAGTATCACTCAAAGATAGACAGGAACACATTCTTACTTTGTGTACATGGTCTTCATAACGTTCACATGAACAGTATCACTCTAAGATAGACAGGAACACATTCTTACTTTGTGTACATGGTCTTCATAACGTTCACATGAACAATATCACTCAAAGATAGACAGGAACACATTCTTACTTTGTGTACATGGTCTTCATAACGTTCACATGAACAGTATCACTCAAAGATAGACAGGAACACATTCTTACTTTGTGCACATGGTCTTCATAACGTTCACATGAACAATATCACTCAAAGATAGACAGGAACACATTCTTACTTTGTGTACATGGGTTTCATAACGTTCACATGAACAGTATCACTCAAAGATGGACAGGAACACATTCTTACTTTGTGTACATGGTCTTCATAACGTTCACATGAACAGTATCACTCAAAGATGGACAGGAACACATTCTTACTTTGTGTACATGGTCTTCATAACGTTCACATGAACAGTATCACTCAAAGATGGGCTGGAACACATTCTTACTTTGTGTACATGGTCTTCATAACGTTCACATGAACAGTATCACTCAAAGATAGACAGGAACACATTCTTACTTTGTGTACATGGTCTTCATAACGTTCACATGAACAGTATCACTCAAAGATGGGCTGGAACACATTCTTACTTTGTATCACTCCCCCCTGTGAGATAATGTCGGTGTCTAAGATCAGAACTGATGTCACTACATAAAAAAGATGTCATTCCTGCGATGTTATTATGTTTATAGATTTATTTGAAATTCTCATCGCTAATATCTGTGAAATTTGACAGTTTGACATTAATCCAATGTGTGCTAATCCTGAGCGCTTTTGGCGGACTTATATCTGTTCTACTGTGAATTCGACCAAAGCAGGAAGTATTAAAAAAATATTATTCACATTCAACGCCCTTCACTTCTCGTCCATCGGACCATACAGGTGTAATGACGATATCCTGGCACTGGATAGTTCCTACATGACGTTAAAGAGATATATTCACCTTCTCTAGATTCGGAGGAAATGACGGGTAGTCCAAATGGTACATCATATTTAAACCCATATGGTCATAACAATGAAAATGGACTTGTTTTCGGACAGATTTTACAACAACGGAGATGATTATAATTTCGACAGTAATATTCCAAAACATCCTGCATATGGCGTTTTCATATCGTATATATATCTGCTTGATTATGTGATGAATCTGACAATAACAATGAACAACCCAATGCATTACTATAGAGATTGATTCGACAAGATTAAATAGTATTGGAGTGTACAGAACAGCCGGGCATTTAATAAATATTCATTAAATGTACAGCCTCTGAAAATTTAACTTTTCTCAAAGCCTATCAAGCAGTTCGGGTGGCTATAGTTGCGATTGTGAATCATCGAACTTCATCTATACACCATGTGTAGATATTTCGACTGGTAATCTTGATATAGTGAGCAGCGAAGACTTAAATACTACTGAAACCTGCATAAAGGTGCAAGAAATATAAACCTAAAGGTCAACCATAGATAGTCTTCACTGCCCGTGAACAGAACGTGGCTGAATGGACGAGGTGAATAAAAGTGGAGCCTAAAAACTCTCCCATTGGTTGGACGTTTCCAAAGGTAAGGTTGAAAATCGTATTTTCCACATGCGATAAATCTTCTGGCGCACATCCAGAGTAAATTCGTTTTAGTTCTAGCTGATAAAGCTCCAAATAATGTTGAGCTCCACCGAAATACATTCTTTCTTTGTTTCACTTTCAGATGAACGGTGACAACCAGATTTAAGTTTAGACATCTGACTCGATGATGGAAGCAAACTATTGTTACTGACTGGTAAACACAAGCTAGTGCTCAATTTTGTTTGTCAACTGTTAAAATTGTGATTTTTTTTTACTATATGTGTACAATAATTATGCATCTAGCCTTAGCTTGGTGAAAATATTCTTCAGATATATATACGTTCATGTTCTTACCTTTTTTACCTCCGTCGATCAGACGGAGGTCTAGGAGCGCAACGTGATATCTCCCGCCAAATAATTGTCATATGGGGAACCCACGACTCGTGTGATTTCCAATAGGGATTGCTATGGTTCGCGACGAAATTTTGAAAAGTTTCTGGACACAATTGAATGCTTACGTCACAAAAGGTGTGTATCCTTTGCAGTGCTTCCACCGGGTCTCTTAATTCGAGGGTACTAAATTCGCGCGTGTACTTATAGCTTCGCGCTGGTACAGATGGCCGGTATGCGACGAAGACAAACCTGCGCTTTCATAAAAAGTAAATTTTCACGAAAGAAAAACTCGCATTCCGGATAGTATAATTGGAAACTTCCACGAGAATCTCTGAATCGGCAAAAAGATAAAGGACGAGTGTCATTCACCAGGATGCGAGTCGGAAGTGAGAAGTCAAATTCAAAGTCAGAGGTCAAAAACGTAAAACTCCGAAGAACTCTCCCGGCTTTTTCTTTTCTTTTTTTTTTTGAGTTGGGGGGGGGGAGATAGCGACTGGAAAAATATATCTTCCCATGCTTCAATCGTTATCTGTGAATCCGATCAACAACCTAGCCAGACAATCTGTCAAAAATTATCCGTCGTCTGGGTAAGGTTGAAGGGTAATCGGAAGCTCGGACTGTGATACAGGCAAAAACTGTTGTTGTTGTAGTCTAGAAAAATAACTGGCATGCACTCTATGGAGAAGGGCCTCGTGAGGCACAAAGTGCAATTTTGTTGTTGTTGTTTATCTGCAAATCCGCTCATCTCGATGGGTATCTTTCACTGGTTCTCACAGTTGCCTGGCCTGTGTTATATTCGGTGGTCGAATTCTACGTATAGTTTTTTTCAATAAATTATGGAAATTAATACAAACATATATACAGATATTTTTTTAAATAGATTTTTTTGTATTTGGCATCAGATCTATTAAAAGTACACGGGTGATTCGCTGTGCGGTTCCTGGCGCTAAACGACAATGAAAACGCCCCTCGCGTAAAAGGGCTTTGGGCTTGAACGAGGGAACACTTGTGGCTCGAGGTGACAATTTCGCGCTTACATGGCTATCAATTAGCCATTAATAGTGTAATATAACAAGGTCTATATTTGTCCGATGTATGCAGATAATAGTCTATTCTACTACTAAACTGTCAGGTGCAACAAGGGGTAAATTTTAATGAGCTGCAATCAAGTAAATATATAAATCAAAATATAATAAGGCATTTAAGAGTTCGGACAGGTCGAGATGCTGTTTGGGGGGCGGCCTCTGTTCGGCGAGTTGATTGATTGACGGGCCGCTTTGAAGCCAGAGATAGAACTAATTGAAGTTTCGCTGAAGCGTATTGACCCCTTACGCGGTGTTATAGCCTATTATGTCTCGCTCAATTTTCTTTCTTGTCAGTTATCTGAAAAGTATATTCAAGATATGCTAGTTCCTCATTTTACATCGCTGGCATGTAAGGATCTCTATTGTTCCCGACCCGTTGACTGACCGTTGACCCGAGGTAGGTAAAGCGGGGTGCGAGGGCGCGGAGGTCCGGCGCTCGCAGCTTGACACGACCTTACAAAACTATGTCCACTTGAAATTACAGGCACACGCTTATGTTCCACCACGAAGGCGGCAATATGTTTAAAACATGTGATATTTCTCAGGTGTGGTATATCAAAATGTAAGCTTTTGTGCAAATCCGAAATAAACTCTGCCCGACAAGGATATATATAAGTGCACACTTTTCAACAAGAAAATGAAGATTAAAAGTTAAAATTCGAAGTTTTTATTCACCACAAATGTAACACATGTAGCATTTCAGAGACGGACTGCATTAAATGATTGTTTTGGTGAATCCATCATACTGTCGACGTATACTATTTAGACTAATATATGACCAGCAGATATTTAGGAGACATGGCGAAAAAGCTCCATTGAACGCATGGAACTGTGGGACACCGTCACAGAATCTACAACCAGCCTGATAGGATTCAAAACAGACTAAATTTTTTTCTCTCAAAATTTTAGTCTGAGACATGGTGGTTCATTTGGCCAAAGTTAAAATGAATTGTTTTATTCACACAATAATTCGAATAATTTTGTGCACGTTACGATTATTGTTGTCTACTTCAGCAACAGTGTCCGTGTCCATTTTGACACAGGTTTGTGCTATTTTAACATAATGCTAGTGTTGTTTCAACGAAAGTACATCAACACTGCACTCTAAATAAATATTGAATTGAATTGAAACACGAAATATCTTAAAAAAATAATGGACGACGGAGTTTAAATGAGGAATGTGGTAAATGCATATTCCGCATTTGGTATGCTTTGAATAGCGCATGAATTATTGGCAGAGCAGATTAGCAGATGTAACAGTTTAGTTCTAATTACCATCCAGTGCTGTTTCTTCCCGAGCCTTGGACACGAAATATAGATATCGAGTATTGCTCGGTTCCTCTGCGATAAGCCTTAAATCCGACGCTTCTATATAATCTAATCACATACTAAAGAAAGACACTGGTCATGGGGGGGGATTCGATCAGAAGAAATTAATTTCATGCAATTCCATTGATCTAAAACCGTTTTTCAGTCATTTACATGGAGAAGCATCATTGTTTACGTAACTCTCCGAATTTCGGTTATTACCGTCATAAACAGAGGAAGGCGGAAGAAAAGCAAACAGAAGAGGAGAGTGTTTCGCCAAAGCGACTCCGTCGAAAAAAAAATTGAGTTGTTAAATTAGGACAGAAGCCTTTGTGTGAAAACATCAAACTCGTGGGGACCTTGTACAAATAACAACACGGTTAATGTAATTAATGCAGCAAATAATAACACATGATTTATATTGGTGAAAACACGCGTCAAACCCGGCATTCATTCGGTACGAGAGAATCGTTTTATTTATCCATTTTCACCTTCATTAAGCCGGTAATTGTAAAGTACCGATTTTCAACCTATAATATACTGTTATATTTTTACTAATGTCATTTAGAAAGACCTATGTAACATTTATATTCAGTTAGGTTTAGGATGACACTTCCATGGTAAAGCATAAATATTTGTGCTGGATGGGCCAATCCCGTGCGAGATTCGAAATCGCGCCCTCAGAGTTTGGCACCAAATCGCCAGCAGTAAATGCAAGCGCTCTAAACCACACGGCCACCTCAGCTTCCAATTAAGCTGAACAACATCCATAAAACGTTAACTAAATAAGGCAGTTTCACTCACCTATATAGTCTGTGCCAAAATACCCGTCATATCATTTCCAAATAGGAGGAGGTTCTGCTAGTTCTCAACTCACGATGCCATATTTGCATTTTGCTATTCAACCTGCTTGTACACCAAAAATGGCTCGAAGAGTTCGTCGGTCTGTAACAGTCTAGATTGAGGAGTCACATATATAGATTATACCTCTTGCACTTGTATATGACACAGGTTTCGCACTGTTGAGAATGGTCGATTGGAATATAAACTCACGAATTATACCAAGCACACTGACAGATACCACGATATAAATGTTGACAGCAATAATAAGAACTCCAAAATATCCACAAGCCATCAAGTTTAAATTTCATCACTCAATCCGATAAAATATTAGCTCATCTGGTAGCCGTACCAGTTCCACTAGCAAGTTCGGGACACACGTACTGTTCTAACTATACTGCTTACATGAAGGCCAAATTACCCGTGAGCTGGAAAATCTATGTAGACATCAGTAGTATGGATATTAGCGTACACTGGTTGCTGAAGTTGATTTACAATATCATGGTTCACTGCTAGAATAAACTATGGAAATAACGATATATCAAACGCGCGTGCTATATTGACCGTCATGTAAGACGATTAGTTGGAAGGATGGATTTGTTTCTATTGAACTGGATGACTGCTATATTTTTCTTTGATTGAGTGGAATTTTAGGCAGAAGGGATATTATATTGGAGTTTTAATTGTCATAAGTTCATTTCATACATGTGTTTGGTATAATTCGTGAGAGAGAGAGAGAGAGAGAGAGAGAATTACGGTTTAACGTCGCGTTACATATTATGCGGGATTAACGTCGCGTTACATATTATGCGGGAGTACATATTTCTTTGAATTGGCCAGTTGCAAACGTGCGAAAACCTAAACTGCGAGATACCTTCGCTATGCCACTTGTAATTCTATAAAGCGACAGAAGCATGTATTGGGGTAGAAGCTGGGAACTGCATGGGTGGAGAGCAATCTCAGTAAACTCAGATATAATATCACGGTATTCCCCTGACTTGCCATCTTGGTTTCCCTAGATTGAGGTGAATAGAAAATAGCAAGTATGGCGTCGCCATTTGATAACTAGCAGAACCTCATCCTATGGAAATGACCCGACAGGGATTTTGGCATTGACTACACATGTGAGTGAAATTGCCAGGTTTTTTTGAGTTCACTGATGTAGTTCGGCTTTAAGGTTACTGTATCAAAATATCGATTTTTTTTGTCTTATACCAGAGTACACAGTCAAACCTACAAGTTGGGGAATAAGAAATTATGAAAATTAGTGCATTGTAGTAAAAAAACATGACTTTTCAAAACTCTAGCCATTCGCGGTGCAGTCGGCTGATTGGTTTTTGTCCGTTTTCTCCGTTTAGTTTTTCGCCAAAAAGTGGTTCTTCCCGTTCTAATTTCTCTCTTGTTATTTGATGTACAAACATGAACTTTGGACACAATATTCCAATCATGTAGATCTTCAAAAGTTCGGCCCTGTTCATGAATTATTTATGATTTAGTGGAGAGGGGTCGAGTTTTTGTAGATTTTTTCAATCTTTCAACTTTGCAAGACGATAAAATAACTTCTAGGCCCTAACTCAAAAAAACTGAGGCAACCAATTTTTACTCGAATGGTAAAGTTCATTATTCCAAACAATCAATTTTATTTGATGAAAACTGAGAGTTATTAGCGCGTGATTTTGAGGACTACACTTTTCTAACTGACATCATTTATCTTTAAATAAATCGATTCTTGTAATAAATTTGAGAAAGTTATTTATTGATCCAAATCAAGGGCTTTCAGACAATGTATAGTTTGTATGGATACCAAAAAGCACTGCCCCGTAATTGAGCAAAATTGTGATACGTACACGTACGCAACTGGGACCCAATACAGTAACTTAAGACTGCCAAGGACTGCGGGCGAGGGAACGAGTCTCGCACGGGACTGGCCCATTTAGCACAAATGTATCTGAGCTTTAGCAAAATACTGTTATCTTGGTACAAGATGCTAAAACATGACTGACGCTTGTCAAGTCATTCTCCTATTGTCAGACTTTTAATCGTCTTGTCGGAAAATCTGACAATATAAGGTATACTGATATAATCTGATGCCATGAGAATGACTAAAACTATAGCTGTCAGCCGATTATAGCTGATATATGAACATGCTATACCAGGAGTCTGTTGTTAAGATTTTGACTTTGGTTTCTTCGAATAGGTTTCTACTTATCCATCGTACTCTATACGACTACCATACATAGCTACCGCTGTTTATACCCGTAATGTATCCCAGGAAATTACTGATAATGAGGTAACTTTCCACCAACCAATCGGCGTGAAATACGCCCTTTTCAGGTCGCCAATCAGATTCCAGCTTACTTTAGGTTATTGGCAAGCACAGATCACCATATGGGCTTAGTTAATCCGCAAATGGTATTCTTAAACGATATAGCGTGTTAATGTGTGAAGAAGATTTTGAGTCTGTGACGATTGTAATACTTCTGAGATACTGATGGCAGAGTGGATGTATATAGCCTAATGGTTTTAAAGAAGGCCGCTGGCGGTAAATCGATAATGCTTCGAGCGTTTTCCACAGTATATATACAAAATGATAATATACAAATATACTATATACCAGGATTACTATATTTTTCAAAACGGAATAAAAACTTTATTCTCCAAAAACATTTATGTCTCACCACATGGGGATAATATTTACGTCTTGATTATCCATTATTTTGTTCTTGTGTGTACTCTCTAAAAAAAGTTGAGTGAAATTTCACTCACGTGAGAGTGGAAATTAATCCCACTCAATATTTGAGTGAGATTTTCACTCAACTTGAGTTACTTTTCACTAAACTTGAGTTAAAGGCACTCAACTTGAGTGGAAATTGATCCCACTCAAGTGTTGAGTGGTTTTAACTCAAGTTGAGTGAAAAGTAACTCAAGTTGCGTGAACAGGTACATTTCACTCAAACTTGAGTGGAACAGTTCACTCAAGTTTTTTTAGAGAGTATATACAAGTATATATGCAGTATAGATTCAAATGTCGCTATTTATTTCTCTCCCTTCTGTCTGTCGATATCGCGAAAAATAAAAGATTTTATTTTATCGGAGTTAATAAAATCTTCAACTTTGTGTCGGCCACAGTTTTCCCGATTATATCTGAATTCAATTTCGAGTTTAAATAATGGAGTTTTCCCGCACAGAACTGGGTGATAAATTCACTAGTGTTAATTCACAAATTCTTTTGTCGGAATTACAGGAAAGGCGTACACACATGGACACAACTTCCTTTTCCCGCAATCAGGGAATTGGCTTGGATTTAAGATGTCAGCTGCACAATTGTATTTTAATGGTATGCTCTTTCAGAACGCATAGCAGAAATTAATGTTCATCAGAGCAATGATCAGGCAAGACCGGCTGGTGTTATCATATCGTCAGATCCTTACCACTGAATGAATGAATGAATTTCCGAGTCGTCTTCTTGAGACGCTTACATTGTCTGTTCATATGAATATTATGAAGGTCTTGTAGTACGAGATTTTCATACAACCCAGGTTACTCGGAATGACAAAAATTAAATAACGAACACTTAAAGCCATATTTATCCCATTTTATTATGAGCAGTTTCTTACATCTGACGCTCACACAAGACAAGTCATCAATGGTCAATTGACGGAGCTTTTAAATCGTTTGTTCTTCGATACATTCATTGAAGCATATATGAAATGGTAAGCTCAGCGAACCGTGGTAAATTCTCCCTGTATAAAACCTCCTTTCGTTCCCTGTCTGACCTCTGAAGGACGCGAAATGTTTTAACCAGATTACCTCAGAGTAACGACAATGCATTAAGTCTCAGGAATCCCGAATAACATGGCATCTTCTATATAGACATAACCAGGATCGACTTCGGCTACCTACTCATTCTGGTTATGACCGATCTACATATGTTTACAGGAAGAAATTGGGAGTTTTTACCTGCGATTTTGCAGGAATACGCTTCTTCACGGCCTGCTTTTTCGAGAATCAGGAGGCTCAATGCATGCATTGTAATTAGGACTGTGGAGGTCTTACAGCAGGGAATATTTTATTTCTGGCGCTCCCTTTTCGCCGTCGCCCAGGAATAAAACAAAACCGAATGTATCAAATTCTCATGATATATGTACTCCTATGGAAATTTAGTATTTGATTTACCGCTTATATTAATATAACAGATATTCGAGTTTCTGACTCCAAACCGTGTATGGGTTTTCTTTTCTTGATTTTATTAAAATCTACCTTGCTTTTTTCTCTTCTACTTTCCTTTCCTTATTGTCAGACTTTCTCCAGCAGTAGATGAGGACATAGTGAGTGGGTGTTTTAGAATCAATCATCCAGACCGAGCGATGGATGCCAAACTGGGAGCTAATTGTCCATCAATCTTGAATATCCCCAGCTCCATCTTTTGATATGGACAGGAATAATTTAAGCGTGTTTCTTTGGCCCTTCTTCAATTCGGACACAGAATGACTCCGAGCTTTGAGGGACTCTTGAAATCTCTGCTTCGGTTCACCTTCAGGGGTTGAATCTCCTTTTTTCTAGTGGACCATATTCGCCATTGATACGACCTAGGCTGTGTTTTGTCAAAGAGAAGGGTCGTATCTCCAATTTATCACGGTCAATAGAGCAATGGTAAAGGAGCCCTGGGGGTCAGAACGGTTGACCGGAGGGTCTTGTTCATTTCACAATGACCGACACGCTAGCCAATATGGACCCTCTCTACCCCGGACCTGGCTGTAATATTGTATACCTTTGTATTCTCGGTATTTCCGAAGTTAAATTGTCATCAATGCCGTTTTCGCCTAAAAACCACCTCAATGGGACAGTTGTTCTTTTGGCCGATCACGTCCTAAACTGACGCCAATTACTTTTCGAAACCTTCGGACATTGGTCGCGTGTATCGTTCTTTAATATTTGTAAATATACACTGCGGAAAAAGGGAGACATGCAAACTTTCATCGATGGAGCATAACACGATAGGCAAAAGTTCGTAACAATTGTTCGGCTGAGAAGATATCATTTTGATTGTCCGAGTTTCCCTTGAATGTCCAGTTGTTTGTTATAAAGGTTTCCATGACCGTTGTATTGGTCACTTTTGTTGCCACAGATCTGTATTTGTTTTCCTCCTATCTCGCCATTGTCTGTTTTGAATGCAACTTTCGTCACCTGTAGTTTTTGCCTCTGGGCTGTTTTCATTTATATTCATTTTTATTTACATTTGAGGTCAGTTGAAGGTTGTATATGTTCAAATCTGAAGCCAAGAATATTTGAAGTAGACAAATATATAATTAGAGTACACTAATTGGGTAGAATTTGAACAGAAATCTGTTATTGCTCAAATTAATTTTGAACTGAAAACATTTTACAGCGATGTATCGATGGGAATTCTTTAATGCATCCATAAATTCATAAATGATCGAAAACATCATCGCGAGATTCTCAACTTTGTGGCTCAAGTTGCACTGCAGAATGCTGTTCTAATACCATTACACTGCGAAAAAAATTGTGTTGAAGCCATTTTAGCACCAGAATTGTGTTGAAAATAACACAAACTGTGTAAGAATCAACACTAATTTGTATTGAACTCAACAGAATTTTGTGTTGATATATTAAGTTTAACACAAAACCATGTTGATTTCAAAACAAAACATTTTGTGTTGAAGCCATTTTAGCACAAAATTGTGTTAAAACAACACAATATTTTTCGCAGTGTATAATATGTTTGAAACAATCTCCAAGGTCAGAAGTTATACAAAAAACACAAGTTGAACATATATCAATCTTGTCATATCTGGATATTCTGAAACTAATGACAAATAGGACATCCTTTGTAGTTCTATAATGCCACTGAAAATAAATTTTGAGGAAAATTTACAAATTTTGTTTAAATGTGATATATCGAACTATCAATTAAGTTTGCATACTATTATTAGTATTATTATTGCATAATTAGAAATTGAATTGGAACTTCCTTTAGATAATAATAGTTTTGATAGTGATATCAATGAAGATCGGGAAATCAAACCGTCTTGGTGAAAAAATTGTTTGCTGCATACTTCTCTTTATGGAGGAAATAGCTTATAAAACGATATTAGTCCTGAATTGGTTTTATTGTGAAGGGCGAATTCCTAGCAAATTAATGACGACTGCCCTCTGAATCGGTTTTATGAACTTTGAACATTAAATTCATAATGACCAGTTCAGGTCCGATGAGTCTGCGAGCAGGTTCAAGCAAACAAAAGCTTGAAGATATTTCCGCGACCGTCTGTTAAAAAACATCGTCTATACATAACAGTAACCCGTGAAATTAAAATCGGAAGAATCAAATCTGAGATAAACAGCACAAATTGCCCATTGGATCTGGAGAATAATTTTCAACTACTGTTAAATGACTTGTAAACTCGGCGTTGAAGCAATTAACAGAAAGACTATGTCCTCGAGGGATTCCAGGCAGGTTCATAGGTCTACATCGTTAAACACCTTATAAATCAGCCAGGGGTGAAGTTGTTTTATTATCCAATGACACTGTTACGACCAGCCGTCCATTCTGCTTGTGCCAAAGTGCATTCAACCTTATCCGTAATCGCCATAATGAAAATTTGTTAACAAAAATGCCACAAAGTCGAAACGAAATCACATAATCCGACTATGGAACCACAAGAACATTTGTTTTCCAAAAAAGCAGTTCATTTAAGAGGACGCGTGTTTTGGCGGATGGAAGCGATTCTCGCGAGTTTATCAAATTTTCATTCGTCGATTTATCACACAAAGGAGATGTTGTTTTTACCCGAGAAAAGTCACTCTTACTGTTACGGTTGTGAAGTCAAACAATTCCACAAAAAAGTGCTTTTCATTTAGTTGAATCATGATGGCAGACAAACAGAACGTAAAACAGCGTTTATTGACCGTTGAAACAGCGTTTATTGACCGTTGAAACAGCGTTTATTGACCGCTGAAACAGCGTTTATTGACCGTTGAAACAGCGTTTATTGACCGTTGAAACAGCGTTTATTGACCGCTGAAACAGCGTTTATTGACCGCTGAAACAGCGTTTATTGGCCGCTGAAACAGCGTTTATTGACCGTTGAAACTGTTTTTTTTAATATATAAAATATCACCATATCTTCTGTTACCTTAAAACACTGCGAAATCAAAATACCAATTTCCAACATTTGTATGAGAAGTAATTTTTGTTCAGAATTGGAAAAAATTTACCCTCTGCCTCCAAAATTAAGAAGAATTTTCTTGAGTAGGCGCGACATGCATGCACCTTCGTTGAGTTTGAAGTATATGTGTGCACGGGGATGGGAGTAATAGACTTATAAATGCGCAGTATTGAAACACTATCAGTGAAAGTTTCAAAACACACCCACTATTTTTCTTTTTGGGATTATGGATACGGAAAGTCTTGGTGGACGATGGCTATCAGCGAAATCCGGATCTGACGCCTCCACTATCAGTCTATGCACCAATTGGTATAGTTTTGGGAAAAATCTGTCTTTTCTCCTCAGACTTCATCATATTGCAGTGATTTAACATGAAAATACACGTAATAATTAATTGACAGGCATTTTAGAAGTTGGAAACTATAGTAACCAAACGAATTATTATGGATAACGACTTCTTTGTTTATTAGCTGATGACGTTCCGCTGTAGTACACCGACAGCTGTTTCAAACCAAAATATTGAATTTTTCTCAATTTCGTATAGCACTGATATGTATTTGAATTGTGAAATAATTGACAGAAAGACAAAATTCCAGATGAATCTGAATGAGCTTCCGGTGAGGTTTTCATGGAAATATGATTAACGGTAAAGCTTTGATCAATATTCCACACTGGGCATGCACTCTTCATATTCTTTTCAAAAAGAAAATAGGCCTATATAATTGATCCACTTTCTGAGACCCCTCTTGGTCCTTCGAAACATTGCAGGCCTTACCGTTAAAATAGCCTCATCAACATCGAGAGCTATCGCAAACGGTGAAACATCAAGAACAAAAAATGATGCGAACTTGAAAAAATATTTCTGCATTCTTGGGACAAACAAGGGAAACAATATAGTAACGCTCGGTAGCGCGGACTTGAAAGAAAGCATCGAGCAGTGGCTATTGATTTTGAAAAGACAACAACACAAAACAAATCTCAATTAAGAATCATCACTCTTCTCTTCACATCACACTGGACGTTTATCGCGCAGTGCTCCGGACGAAACTCCTAAACCTCTTGACCACCGTGCTGACCACTTCTCCGCTGACCAATACTTGTAAGCAGATGGTGTGAAGAGATCGGTTTTCTTGAAGAGCCTCTGTCTTTTTACCCGGTGCTTGTTTCATTTTTTTTACATCGGACAGGCCTGTCTGAAGGTCTACGGACAGACTCAGCGCGCATATCAACAAGCCCCCGGGACCTTTGACCAGTGATGAATATTCAAGTACGGTACATCAGAAAACAAGTATATTAATTAATCCTATCAGTTTCATTTAGAATCCATCAGACAGCTTGTTAATTAGACTGTCCGGTCAACTAAGGAGGCGGCGGCTAGAGAAGCTGGACTGACCATGCACTGTTCGAGTATATACAAGAGTGCTGACACCACCGGATGATAAATTGATCAAAACTGAATCAAAAGCTAGAAAGGTGAATCGTTTAAGCTATATGTGACGGTCAGCATTCACTTTGTCTTGTTTTAACTTCTAATATACATATTTTTTCTCCGACAGTAAAACATGATTTTCGTCTTTGTTTCCAGCGTCCTTGAGACAATTTTCACCGGTTAGAACCAAAATATCATTCATGACCAACAGAATTTCCGACTTTTGCTCCGCATGATTTTCATCTTCGAAAACTTTAATTCGGCACTCGGGCATTGTGTACTAAAAGTGAATAGAACAACTGTGCGTATAATGAAGGGCTGATACCGTTCTAATTATGCACGTTAACACACTGGCTGTACTGTAAAATTTCAGACCACTGGTCAGCATGGCTAAAGGTCGGCGATGGACTGGTCATCGCACGCGCCATGTCCAAACAGCATTCATTCATGAAATGATTATTAATTAAAATAGCAAATCCTTCTGTTCCCGAACAGAAGGAAAACTGGTAACAATAGGGAAGAAATGAGACGTCCTGTCCAACTGGAATTATGCCTCTACCAGGTGAATTTATAGAAGTCCATTTGGAAGCAAGAAATCGCAAAATGGATATACAATATCGCGCCAATCGAGAATTCTGGTCATCTTCAAGTATCAAGTGAGTGAGTGAATATGATTTAACGTCGCCTTCAACACTATTTCAGTCATATCACAACGTTGGGTTAATATTCCTTTTCACACCCGGAAACCACACGGGTAGGGTCTCGTACCTTTTAACACCCGGAACCCCACGGGTGAGGTCCTATTCCACAATCAGTTAGTCGTCTCTTACGACAAGCTCTCCGAGGAGCTGAGGTCTATTCTTACCATGACCTGGAGTGTGCTCAACGACACCCCAGATTAATCCCCGGGATTCCCACGGGGTAACCCCGTCAAATCACTGTTTGTTCCTGTATAAGAGTTTAGTGAGATGTAACCGCCATGTTATCGAGTGGTTTTGCATTTAGATGTCGATATCCGAGCGGTTCAGTTTATTTTCACAGACATCATCCACGTCAACATCAACGATATGTTCTCTTCAGTGATACCATTTTCATTTCTCGCGCACCTTCTGAACGGTCAGTTTTATTATTGACATGACTGTGAAATTCTGATGGCAAGTTCTCAAGTTAGATGCTTCTGACTGGCTAAAGCTTCATGTAGCCAGGGATTAAAGCGGTTCGAGTACATATCTAGTGATCTGTAAATGGGCCACGCTGATGCCAAAGTGGGGCTACTGCGCACCTTTAATTATCTTGACCTTACCTGGGAATACTATAACAGTTATAATAATCCCAGACATATATGAACCGTAAGTTTGGCAGAAGGACCAATCAAAATACCTGGTACAAGTTCAGTAAAGGACCAATCAAAATACCTGGTACAAGTTTAGTAAACCATCAATTCATTTAGTTAGCAAACTATATTATTTTATCCTGCAAAGATTCGCCAGTTACCAACCAAGTGCCAGCTGCGCTTGTGGTGGACGGACGGTCAAGGACGGAACCACAGTTCCCCTCTCAACCACCATGCACCAAGGCAAAAATGACACACAAGTCTACTATAATGACAATATCAATTTTATTATAAGCATAACTTATATGGTACATCTACATTCTAGCGTACAATAACACTAAAGGCCCATTCTCACGGACCTGTTTTATTCCCGTACCTCTTATAGCATCCGACTAAAATCGTACGAGTGATCTCACGATGCAACCGAGTCATATGCTACAAGTTGTTACTACAAATCACACCGTGAGAATGGGCCTTAACGGACTCTAAGCTGATAAAAAATACCGGTATCAACGTACCGGTAAATATAGACCTACTCACTGTGGAGATTTATATGGAACAAGCCAGTTATGCTTTGTAATAAATAAACAGCGTATTGAACAGCGTGGGGTAACTACAAATCCTATATGGGGACAAATTAAGATATCTGAAAAAAAATAATAATAATAATAGTAAGAAAAAAATAAAATAAATGGACATATAAAAATTTCTTTACCTCTTCATTATTGGATGTCCCAATAATATATATATATTTCGCAGAATTAAACATACAAGAGATATGTTACAGAATATTTTTACAATAGTTATTTATATATTATTTCATAGTTCTGAGTGGCAGTGTTAAATAGACCGTCCGTCTGCTATTACAGCTAAAGTCTCAATGCGTGAGAATGGAGTATATGAGTGGACTGTGAATGCAGTTTTCAAGTAATTATTTTTCACAAACGGAGTAGTTATGGCAACATACGAAACACTTCCTTAGGTGTTACCTTAGTAAAGCCAACTATTAGTTATTTTAATTCTGAACAAAAGCTGTGTTTCGAACAGACAAAATACCCATGTTTTATATTGTTGAAAGTCATGCAAAACAGGGAAGACGGTTTATGTTTGAAATTGGGCGTTCGTCTGTTTTTTGTTGGCTTTGTCATATACATTTTAGCATGCTTACAGCTTTTAATATATAAAAAATATGACATCTTGAACCAAAACGAATCTACTGTTTTCAAAGTCAACAGATCTATTGTGATCTCACATTAAACCATATTGGTTTGAATTGTCATAGCTTAGATATATTAAAAAATCCATATGAAAAAGCCCCAACAGACAAAAGCTCAATTTCCAACATCAATCAACACAACACACTTTTGATTCTGAGTGTTAATATAAAACTTGTCTGTTGTCAGTAAGAAACACAGTTTTTTTCAGAATTGAAGAAATAAACGTTGGCTTTATTAACGTTTTCGTGTGACTACTCCTCTGACTACAGTGTTTATGTATCCACATCGTTGATTCAAATTTCACACTGATAGACACTTTGGAAGTGGACATTTTTAACGCTTCTCTACTTTGGGTATGAAGGTACACATGGAACTCTAGGTTCTTCAAAATATTTGGTTCTACATTTGGAACGAAAAGTGAAGTTCTTTATTTTGGTTCTTTGCTAAACAGGTGATACCAACATCCCAGGAAGTGTACAAACAAGGAACCAAAATTGGTTTCACATATGGTTCCACACAGAACTAAATTTTGCTCTACATATCAGCAAATAAACTGAAGAACCGGGATTTCTAAGAGTGTACCCTCTTGAATTACTGGTAGAGTCATTTCCGCTATGAAGGTGGAACTAAAAATGGAACCAACCAGACAGAGTTAACAGGTTTTTTAACATGGAACCATTTTGGGTTCTCTTATCCAGTTCCGCCTAACCTCAGACTGTAAGGATCACACTAACATAGTCTTTGGTTCTAGGTTCATCTTCAATACAGTTTCACAGAGAGAGGATTTCTCTATCTGCAGATTTACCTGTAGGTTACAATAATAAGATTGTGAAAAGTGGTTTCATTAGAAATGGTAGTCTTAGGACACCAATTAACCCATGACCTTATATAGTTGTACATACAAACATGAATTCATGTCCTGTTTCAGACCAAACTCAGTAGACCCTGATCGCTTCTGCTTGGTTCTGATATTGGTTCTATATCAGAACCAAGAACCACCCATTCTACGAGTTTCATTGGTCAGTTCTGTGCGTATTTTGTGCTTATCTGCTATCTACAGGTTATGAAAGTTTCAATCCTCAAAATAATCATTTTTATGACAGTATCTTTCATCCTATTTTTTTTATATATGAGAAAAATATTCAAACTTTCATGGCCATGGAGTAAGGTTACTTATAACAAGCCATTACTCAAAGCACATTCCAACTACAAAATATTGATCACATCATTCAGTTTATTCAGCCATTATATTTATCCTCAATTGCACTGTGCCATGAATACTTTCTCAGGCAACATCAATTCTTTATTGCTTCATCGGCAGATTTTATTATTTTTTTTCAAGATTGGGGCAATAATATTTTTTGACATTAAAGACGGAGATGAGCGGAAACTCATCTATCTGCAGAAAGAAAGTGGTGAACTCCGAATGTTGAGTTCTATTTTAATTTTTATTAGCACCTCCAACCTTGAAAAAAAACAAAAAAACAAATCTGCCCATGAAACAAAAAAAAAAAAAAAAAAAATTGGTGTGGCCTCACAAATTTTGTTGCTTTCCATAAATTTTTGCTTTTCTATTGTATTCATAGAAACCGAATACAGAACCCAAAAAGGTTCGATATCGAACCAAATCGGATTAATTTAGAACCGGTTTCCTTGTTGGTTCTAACCTATCTGTTTAGTTTAATGTCCAGTTTTCATGTGCAGCAGAAGAACCAATTCAGGTTCCAAATAAAGAGAGTGAGTGAATATGATTTAAAGTTGCACATGACCAAATGTGGTTCCATGTCGAACCCAAAAAATGAAAATATTATCTTTAAATCGATCATTTTGGGTTCCATATTTTGTCTCACTTGTGGGGCAGCGAAAAACCAAAATTTCTGAGAGTGTACAATAATAATCAAGTTTTCTACGCCACTGAATTGTTTATTTACATGTGATAATGGTATATACTACCTCTAGCATTGTTTTTGTTGATGAAAAGATGGAATTGATATATTTTGATTTCTGAATATTTAAAAAAATATGCAGCGATTGTACATGAATCAAGAAAATTGACTGTAATTATAGTTGTCTACGAGCGCTGAATCTACTTTCAACTCTACCGGCAATGCACAAATTTGAATGAAAAACCAAATTTTCAAAAATTCATTTTTGAAGCACAGAAATCGGTGTTGATCAGGAGGTAGGTGACAATTGAGGCTAGTTCTTACATAAAACTATCATACTTGTCGAAATAGACAATAGAAACAGACAAAGCTGTATATTTCAGACAATATCTGAAATATCCCTGAAATATCTTTAGAAATATGGCAGCTCAAAATTATTCCACCCCCAGTAATATGGTGATACGTTTGACTTTCATGCAGAATGAAGCAAGTTGTATATTTCAAAACTGAGTAGAAAAGGCGAATCCTCTTAGAAGTGGAAAAACCTCATGTCAGTACTGAGACTGGTTTTGCTATACCATATCAAATACCTATGCCACTGTATATGAGATACTGTAAATGTATGGTTCATGAAGGCTCAAAATTCTGGAATTTAAAACATCGAGAAACCGAGATTTGCTGGTTTCAACCAGCATTAGTTCAGTCGGCTTTCGTGGTATAAGCTTCAGAGAGATACATTAACATGCATAGAAAAGTTTATTGCAGGGACAATATGTTCTTGGTCATAGCGAGGTATGCCGCCATCTTGGAAAACAAATGCTGTCTGTTTAACTGATGTGACAAGGATATCCAAGAAACACAAACACACAGACGGACGGACAACATACATGCATGTACAAACAGTCCAGATATCCATATTTAACACCAGTTAAGTTGAACATGAAATGTGGAGGTTTTGAAGCTTGTCATCATCAATACACATTCTTTGGTGAATTTTTTTTTCCATTTTTTTTTCGGTTTATGAAATAACTGACACTAAGAAAGTAGAAAGTGGAAATATTACTTGGTTTTTGATTGAATATGAGTTCAGGTTGCTACATCCACTGACCTCTGACATTAGTCTGTTTGTGTGTTGGGGGGGGGGGGAGAGTCCAAGGTCCAAGAGGGCAGGAGTCCTGGGGGGGAAGCCGTAGGGGTTTTTTTCTACAAATTAGCAGCATTGTTGGTTTACACAGGCATCCCTGTACATTGTATGATTAATCAGTTGCATTTATTTTCTTCTGTAGTGCAAAATTATTATTAAAAAAAAAAAGAAAAAAAAATACATAATAGTATAAAACTTTCTTTCACAAGTTTTGGAGGGACAGAAAAGAACAAAACAGACAAACAGAAAGAACAAAATGCTGCCAACATTGTGAGAATTAGTATTTGAAAGTTTCACCAAAGATATAAAATTAAGAGAAAGATTATTTAAAATAAAAATTCTGCCCGTCTCTGTTTGTTTATATATCCCCTGTCAATTAAGAGAGGGAGTACGAGTGTTCGTCCATTTAATCTCTATTGTCGGCCATTTTGTTTGAAGACATGACTTGATAGGGGACGTATCTGTGATAAAC
Source organism: Hanleya hanleyi (assembly GCA_036873755.1). Taxonomy (NCBI): domain Eukaryota; kingdom Metazoa; phylum Mollusca; class Polyplacophora; order Lepidopleurida; family Hanleyidae; genus Hanleya; species Hanleya hanleyi. The sequence goes on along the minus strand of JAVTVY010029066.1, from coordinate 55,849 downwards.
TGGACCTCTGGCTCCTCCTCTAGCGTTACGTCTGCTTGTTGATATGTGACCTGAAACACGAAAATGTGAAATTACATTCCATCAAAGTGAATTCTTGGTGTCTAAATACCAATTTTTAAGCATTTAGGAATGGCACTTTGTTTGGCATCTACAAGGAAAATATTCTCGTTGCAATCTAATGTCATCCCAAAAATTGATAGTTGTCTGACGTGGATTGTACAAGGCTGGCAACCTATGAGCAGGAGATATCTCATTGACGAGTCACAATGGGGAGATAACTTCTGCTCAAAGGTTGATCAGGTATGGTTTCGTGAAGCTTTAACCACAGTCATCCTCATGTTTTGGTCAGTCCTCTCTGGCCCATGTTCAGGAGAATGGTAGGAAGGGAGATAACTAGTCCAGAGGAAGTGTATCAGCTTTTTGAAAATTAAAAGTACATTCCCTGGCAAATCACTTTCCCAAGGAGATGGCACAAATAGGGAGCATTTTGGCCTATACCTAGTGCGGTTGAAATGGGAAAAAATAAAATGACCTAAAATAATTGTGTTATAATATAACGGCAAGAGAAAATATATGTACACAATATGTGAAGGTTCTAGCTCGATTGCATTATGATTATAGTTATAACATAAAATTGAAATCTGCAGCAGGTGCTATTTCATGACAAAAAGGTCTAAATCGAGTCATTCAAACACACAATTAGACAAAAGGACCGCTTAGATCAAGACGCCATTTAACCTGGCGATGTGCGGGTTATTACATCTCCACGGCTGGAAATCTTTCTGGTCTGAGAGGTCCTTACGTGTCCAAATGTGTGTTAAGGTGACTCGATTTAGACCCCTATTTCACGAAATAGCATATGCTGCGGATTTCAATTTCATGTTCTAATTATAATCATAACGCAATCTAGCTAGATCTTCCACATATTGTGTACATATATTTTCTCTTGCCATAACATTAAAACAATTATTTTTAGGACATTATATGTTTTCAATTTCAACCGCACCACGTATAGGCCAACATGCCACCTTATCGTACCATCTCCTTCAATTTGTAAATGATTTTTTTTCTGTGGTAATTCTCTTTGTCCTGATAAAACAAAAACTCAGTATTTTCAGGATACTCCTGAAACAATAAATAAAAAAAACCCCACTTTTTTCTTCATCATTTCAAAGTTCTTGCCGCCAAAAGATCAACTAATAATATGTTAGAAGATTATGTTTCAACCAAGGCAAGCGATTATATATATGATCAATTTTCATGACTAAATATTTACGGTACTACAAGCTCACGACTATTTAGTTTAACGATCTATCCTTCTTAACACTGGATGCTACAGTCCAAGGGACATAACTGTGAGAATGCGTCACAAAATATGCTCTTCCCATCATGGGTATATTCCGGCTCAAGGAACATTGGAATAGGTCCAGTGATCATGGTGCGGTTAATGTGCTACATTTCAATGACATCGTTGGGTCACTTTGAATTTGAGCCAAATTTCTGAGCAGTCTTCCTGATAGATTTGACAAATTATGATTTATTGATTAAAAATTCTCATGAAAACATTCTTGTACCATAAGTTTCCTATATCACTTATAGGAAAGTTCAAGGTATGGCTTATAGCATTGAACACACCGGTTCTTGTCAAATCACCGAAGTTAAGCACCGTTAAGCTCGGTCAAAACTTGGATGGGTGACCGGGTACTGTACTGGCAGGGCGGATCAGTGTCCAGGGTAATAGGAACTGTTGAGCACTTTTGTGTTCCGGCACATGTAGGCACCATCGTGATATGACTGAAACAAGGTTGAAAACCATGTTAAACCGTACTACTCACTCCTAGAAAAGTTTCAATCTATCTTGGAAAGTCAGAATTTACCTACCTGATCAGTCTAGTTTGTATGTTTTGGGCATTTTAGTCACATGATTCCTTGTTTCCTGTGAAGGTCATTTAGAAAGATGATGTGGGAGGGAGGGGGGGAGAGGGGGGATCTCGACTTTCATTATTCCAAACTAATCTGACCTGAAGTGGTTAGAACGTGGCTTGGAACGTTGGTGTGCAAAATTAGGCATGACTTACTGCCCTTGATGGGACGTGATATGTGAATGCATCTTTTGGGCAACTGAGCAAAATGATGTTACCATCATCACAAAATACATGCAGTAAGTAAAATAGTGTGCGGGCGGCTGAATGGAAACAAGGAATGGGTGAGTGAGTGAGTGAATATGATTTAACATCGCTTTCAACTATATTTCAGTCATATCACAACGTTGGGTCCTATTCCTTTTCACACACGGGAACCACACAGGTGGGGTCCTATGCCTTTTCACACCCGGGAATCCCACGGGTGCCTCAGTTAGTCGCCTCTTATGACAAGCTGTCTGAGGAGCTGAGGCCTATTTTTACCATGACTGTGGTGTGCACGACGACATCCCAGGTCAATCCCCAGAAGCCCCACGGGGCGAAACAAGGACTGAAGTGTGAACAGCTTTATATCAAACTGACAATGCTTTTTTTTGGTCAAAATTTTGATGAAAAAGTCTAAATCAGCCAATTAGCGGAAACTGTTCATCTGAATCAATATGATCCCTCCAATCTTTCTAGGAGAGAAATTAGACTTGAATTATCAAAATTATTAAGGACCAACTTACTTTGTTCTCAGGACAGGACCGTCTCAGACCGTTATAATGGAACAAGAGGAAATGTCTGGGGGTGTCTGGCACAGCCTGGCCCGGGTAAAACTCCTCGAGAAAACTATGCAAGGTGACAATACCCAGATACTCCGGGTCTAACTTCTTCCTCATAATATCAACACTGAAACAAAGTAAAGTCAGCAATGAATTACCAGCAGAAGGTTATTGTCATTTCTGCGTCATAAAGAATGGCAGAAATGGGGCTGAGAGTATGCTCACATCATTTTGAATTTACACATGGGTGGTTATGTAAATAGTCTCAAATTGACCTCAATATGATAAGCTACAAAATCATGACGTTTCAGCTCTCAGTTTTGGAGAATGAGAGAAAAGTTATCCCCCCCCCCACCAGATAAGGTCAAATCACTGACAATCTTTGTCCTGGAGTGTAGGAGAATAAATTGTAAAGTACTTTTTGAGACAGAGAGGGAAGTTATTTCCGTCTCCCAACGTCAAGTCACTGACAATCTGAGGCTAATCCTTGGTAATTTGTCCTGGAGTGGACCAGAATATATTGCGAAGCACTTTTGAGAACGAGCGCGAGAAGTTATTTGCCTCACCCCACGTCAAGTCACTTGACGGTCTGAGGCTAATTCTTGATATTTGTTCTGAAGTGGAGGAGAATAAATTGTTAAGTACTTTTTGATAACGAGAGGGAAGCGATTTCCCCCTCCCATCTCCCAATTCAATTCAATTCAGAATAAATTATGAAGTACTTACTATTCTTTTTCAGACACGAGATCAAGAGCACTCAGCACATTTCCTAGCTGTGAAGATTCTATAAACCCATTGGCTGAAAACAGACAGAGTTATCCCCCTTTATTATGACATCCGTTATAATGGATTATTTCATGTTAAGACAAAGAATGGCTTGCAACAAATATCTTTTGCTGATTTCTCACGGATTTATGTGGTTACAAATATGCATAGTTTCTATGTATGAGAAATAAACATTTCATTGCTGGAAATGAAGGCCATTCGCTAAAAAACTTTCAATGAGAAGGGACAGGTCACCCCTAAGCTAGTTACTGAAAATTTTCAGTATTAAGTATATTCAAGCCCTTTCATGGTCTTTGTGTAACGGTATCTGTACTAACTAATATTCAATGACAGCTGATTAGAATGACTAACATATTGCAAAAAGTAGGTTGTACATATATACGAAATTGAGTCTTTCGGCAAAAAAATTTTCCTCTTAAAATAGCTGGAGGTTTGATATCACAGTTGAAAGTTTATCCTTATGGGCTATGCAAATAAACATGATCTATAGATTACCAAAAACATTGCCTTTAGTATAACAGAAACATGTTAAAGTTTATCATGATGAATAATTTATTCTGATGATCTGTGATCCACTGAGGAGATCCCGAAAAACAAGAGCCACTATTGACTTCAATATACGTCCGAACAGCAAACGGATTTTAATTTTGGAGCTCCACAATTTCTTTTCCAAATACAGCATTGCCTTCTTTGGGAATTGTGACCGTTGAACTTTTGACCTATAATGATAGAGGATGTTTGTTCCCTCTTGATGTCAAGATATACCCAACGGACACAATGCACAATCTACATGTAGAACTGGAGAGATCACATCTCAAAATGAATATGATTGCCATGATTTGATGGTACACAAGGAATTTGGTCACATTTCATAGCCCTGAATTGAAGTCCTAACCTGAATCAAAATTTTCAACCACATGTGCTTTCCTCATATTTGGACAAAGTGAACTTGAACTTTGACCTTTTGACCTCTACTTTGGTACTCAATACATCATCTTCTCCTAATGTAGCCACTCATGAAAACAAAAATCCCATTTTCAATGATGTCCAGTGACCTTGACCTTTGAGATCAACTTAGGTCCACGATACATCATCTCCCCCTAGTGTATTCACTCACAAAAAAATGCAACTGCAGATAGAAAACTGTCACAGATATAGACCGGACATGAATGGATGGAGGGAGCGGCATATAGATGGAAATTGCCATCACATTATGTGCCCGCCATGTAGGAGGGTGTATAAAACCCCTGTAAACACTGAAAAATCTCACCATCTTTATCGAAACTTTGAAATATTCTCCTGGCTATTTGTTCTTGGGTTTCCTGTATCACCAGTCCCTTCTCCTGCAGAAAGAATGAGGGCAAAGGACTCCGTTTAATGAGCAAGTATAATACCGACAAATTTGTAAAATAAATGTGAAATAAGAAAATTTCAACATTTACAGTTGTCAAAAGACATTATTTATCATCTTAAAGTGGGGTAAACCACAATTTTTTAGAGAAAGAAGAGATTAGCATGAAATAGTTTTTGAGATAAAGAATAAATTGCAGCGTAAGTTAACCCTCTTTATTGCCTAAATTATGTCCAAGTCAACAGTATGCATTTATCCAGACTACACCTCTAAACAGACATAGATAGTGGGGGGGCCAGTGATAGGGTCAACCCTCTAATCATTCAATCACAGGAAGTGACCTTTAATCACAGGAAGTGACCTTTAATCACAGGAAGTGACCTTTCTCGCCATAAAATCTGGAGATGATCAAATTTATCAGAACAGGAAGTTGACAAAATGGTACAACAATTCTGCAGATAGCCTATTATTTCTTTGCTACTTTTAAGATTTTAGAGGGTGATTTAATTTATTAGAACGACTGCTTGAATTTTGTTCACAAAATTGAGGGCGATGGTATTCATATAGGGTAATTGTATTATCAGGGGATTCATTGTAACTTTGTTATTCCACGTTCAATATGATTAAGCAGAATTTTCAATATTAGCTATAGAGTAGGTTCCACTTAATAGTATGAACCAAATTTTGAGACAGAATTAATTCAATATCATTTCTGTATCGGTAACTGATTGGTATCAATTAAATATCATTTCTGTATCAGTACAATCCTACAACATTTTGTGAAAATGAATCAAATTCTTGTAATTCTTCAATAATCTAAAATGGACCAGCAACTTAAATATAAAATACTATCGAGGGGAGGCAACTCTTCCAACACAATCCTCAATAATAAAACCGGATAAAAGGCTACCCATATGCAACTTTATTGGCAGCTCAGTCATTTTCAGATTTTTCATGTTTGCGAATGATTAGTAGAAAGTCTAACCATGATCGTGTTTTACCTCATTTCAGTCTCGAGAAAGTCACTGAACCACAGGTCACTTTCATAGCTGCTCACCACTGTGGCTATTTTTGTCACAGAACAGAGTTACTTACCTTTGAAAATAACACTGTTAAATGAGTTTCACTGCCTAATAACCATATAGGATTCACTGGGTTTTTTAAGTACCATCCAACCTGAAATGGATAAGGAACAAAAATTATTAATGAAAAGATGGAAGTCATTCCTTTAGCATGTCTGTGGGAACTGTACATTACGAGTCTAAAAAGAATTCAACCTAAACCAATGGTCTGATGCAAGGCCTGGGACCTTTCAAAAACTGCCTGGGATCTCCCAAAAATGTCATCCCTCAATCCTGTTCTTATTATAAGAAACACAGCCAATCACAACAACACTCGTGTGACTTGCCTGCAAGTCAGCACAGTGGTAACTGCATAAGTTATTTCCTTTGAATATTATTCGGTTATTTCTTTATTTATGCACACTAACACCAATTTTTTTAATTATTTCAATGAATTTGCAATCGACGAATGCCAGACTTTTTTTTTGTGTATGTGAAAAGTTCATTATTTCAAAAGTATTAGCAATAATTTTGTTAAACTTCAAAATTAATTCGAATTTCACTTTTAACCCTAAACTACAAACTAGAATAATGGAGAATTATGCCCTCCTTCATTCTGTAGTGCTGTTCTCATTATATCTACATGCAGCAACCACATTCATATTGTGCGACATTTAGAACCGATGCTATTTTCAGAGCAATGTGATTGTGGTTTGTAAAAATCACATCCAATGGACACTGACTTTCAGACATACCTCACAATAACGGAAATGTTCTAATACCGAGAGAAAGCCCACGGTAGACCGCTTGGAAACTCCTCGAAGTTCTGAAATGAAATATATAGGTGGAGTTAACAAGGGGAAGTAACTTTGCACAACTCTAGTCATGAGCACATCTTTCCTTTGGCTGAACACATGGCCAAATCTGACAAGAGTGAGGGAGTGAGTAGGACTAAACATCATTTCAACAACTTTTAAGTTAGATCACGACAGTGCCTACATGTACCAGGACACGAGAGTGCCCTCAGTTCCAATTATCCTGGACACTGATCAGCCCAGTCAGTACAGCACCCGGTCACTGATCCAATTATTGATCAGGCACAATGTTGCTTAACTTCAGTGATCTGACGAGAACCGATGTGCCCAACGTGAAACACCATACCTCCTGACGAGTACTGTAAAAGAATGACACAGTAAAGTTCGTGAATGAAGCATTGGAACTCCAAGACATCTCTCTTTACATGAGGTGCGAAGAAGATTGTGAATCTAACATAGTAGCCACTTCCTCAATATGGAGGCATCATGGACGCTACATCAGGGAATCCACAGGCTGTGGCAAATACAGCAAGGGGAATAACTCTTTCTTTTTTGCCCTGGAATGTTACAAGTGAAGGCCATGTCTACTCAGGGATTGTACACCTTGAAACTTGTAATTTTCCAGCCTCATTGAAGCTATTATGCAGATAAATTTTCTGAATTTTCTTTTATATAAACATGAATGTATGAATGTCCTGCCAATAAATATACTGTTCATACATGTCCTTTGAATAGATTCAGAAATGTTTTTGGAATAATCAAAGAATATATTGCTATGATGGGTTTAATATTGCCATCCGAAGGCAAAGGTCAGTGAAACTTTGAGACACAACTTTCAATGTCTTTTCAAGGTTGTTACCATAACTTTCCAATTTTCAGGCCCTTGAATTCTAAATTGTCATTTTGAAGGCTTTCCAAGGTTTTCAAAGCAGTGTACGAAACCTGGCTACCATAATAGCAAGTGGTTGTACTCCGAGTACATAGGTGACTGACTAACTGACTGACTGACTGACTGATAGAATAGGTATAGCTGACTGACTGACTGACTGATAGAATAGGTACTCACTCATTCCTGAGATGTCTTTATCATTGTCCCAAACATTGGACACAGCCTTCCCCGTGAGAAGCAAGTTGATAAGGCTCTGACTGAAAGGGAAAAGTCACAGAATTATACAATAATAATAGGGTTACACAATCAGTTGTAAACTGATCATCAAAGAGTGAGTGACACAGTGACAGAAAGAGAAGAAAGCCTTCAGTAAGTGGTTTAAGGTGGCTTGGCAGTATGCAAATAATCATCTGCTCAACTTGTAGCACACCATTAAAATAACATAGAAATAATGGATTATCGGCACCATTTTTGGACCAGTTTTTGGACCAGGACCAAATAAATGATCAGTCTGATTTATCGTGAGAAATTTCACTTACTGTGAATTACCATATGCAAACCTAATCAATATTTTTTTTTATTTAAGTAAGTCAAAGAACATTGTTGGTATTATGCCATTGTATGCAGATTATGCGGAGTACCCGGAGAGAACCACCGCACTTTACAGCACCAGACTGTCACACTTACCTGCCATGACCATGGATTCCGTCTATCAATGCTTCACCAGGATCTTCTACTTCATTTTTTATTTGTTCTACGCCCTGTCGGGAATAAACAGCAAGATGCTACACACATAATCCTTAAATCATCATGATATCAATTGAACTTTCCACTTTGCACTTATTGTCCATTCAACTTTTTTGCTTGTTTACCAAAATATAATGGGGGTGGGTTTTTTAATACATTTTTTTAATTGACAGAACTCATTTGCGACCAGTTTTGAATATTGACAGGATATTTTATAGAATTACAGACCCCTGAAGTGAGTTTTGAAGTGATCACATAATTAGAGTGAGTGCAAGATCTGTACAATTTAGATATACATGCGTCAAGTAGAATACGGAGTAAACACACACAGTATAATGTAAGAATAGATGCCTCATTACTTGTGCCATGCTACGTTCTACGGTTTTCACAAAATTTAATCGAGATAAGATTACATGTAGGTAACTTCTTTCAATGTCGATAGTCGAAACAATACAATGTTAGAACACGATGGACTAGAGTAATCGACGAAACATTAAAATACACATATCATGTTTATTGAGTACAATTCATTATATTTGCTATGGTAATTTCTCTGATAATTCAAATAGAAAAACTTAGCTTCCAGCATTTATTGAGAGGAATTGTTTGAAAAACTGACCATTATCTCTGGTTAAAACGATGGATTATGTAACAAAGTCTATGGCTGAATAAAGGTTTCCACAAATTTTTAGTGAGGTTTTTTGCTTTCAAATCAAACTTTCCTGTGCAAATTATTAAAGAGAGCACCGTATGACTATCATTAAAATATTTAGATCATGATAATAGTCCCATGTAAATAAATATATGGATTGACTGGTGGACAATTTGACAAGTTAAAATATTATTTAAAACACAGACTAGAATTACACCATACCTGGAATTCATGGCTTGCTTAAATAGCTATTTATCATGCTCAGTAACTTTGAAAATGCCAGAAAACAAAAGATTCCCTTCCAGAATTTTCAAGGTTATCATAAGTTGCCATTTTTAACCCATGAATACCAAGGTATGGTGTAATTCTATGTATAGAAGCACTCAGTCCTCTCCCCATCCATCCATACCACTCATACGAGTACACATACCACTCCGGTAAGACTAAACTACCTCACAAACTAGTGAACCAGCAAGAACACACTAACGCTACGCAACAATACGTAACGTCACCACGCCGCATACCAGTCACTGCACCAGCGACTTGATGTCAGCGGACAAAACCTGTCTCCTGAGCAACGTCGTTTCTATGTGACGCGGGACAATCAACTACACAATCCACTGGCTGCAGATTTTCCAAAATGCCGTTCATCTGCTTGTCGTGCGACCAAACCTTTACTCTCGTTGATTACCTTCCCCTTACTGCCACCCCAGCAGCAATGTTCTACTTGTCATTACCGCCGCGCTAACACTCCTACGCAACCTCGCCTTTTCCAGATCTTCCCCGAACAACCCTTCTTGTTCCTGATACTGCTAACTTGCAGTATCCTCACAAAAAGAAACTTTCCCCGCTCCCTGTTCCAACAGAACATCACCTACCTCTCTGTCCCTCGCGGCCAATAACAATCTATTCCCGCTCCCTATGTCAATGTACATATACACTATTTTGACCATATTGGGACAAACAAGCCCACCTATATTGTCATTAGACAGTTAAGAAGCTGCCTGTTTTTTGTCTTAGAAACTTCATCACGCCCTTCCCGGATCACACACCCGGATCCATACCACTTTGCGGTCCTCCCAGGCACACTGCCACGCAACCGGAACAAAGCCCCGGATCAGACTTCAAGCTTTGAAGTTCCGTCACGGAGCACACATCACAATCCCACTCACCCGGATCACTCTCCCGGAACGACCCCCGATCCGGCACTTCGATCCGGCTCCCACAGGCTACCCCAAATACACCCGGATCAACCCCCCGGATTGACATTTACGACCCGGCACCCTAATCCGGCAAAAACATTTTTGCTTCTCGAGGTCCACCAGCCATCCAATCAAATGGCGTCTCTTCTCTCCAGCCGGATCGGCCCGGATCACTACCTATGAATAGCGGGAACTTTTTCCACATAGATCAATCACTGCCTCTGATGAGGGAACAACAGTTCCGAAACCGGTCAGGCTGTCCAAGTGGTTACTCCGATAGAAGCCCCAATCTGAGACTTCTTCACATATCTCATCTAATTCTATGTATAGGTATAAGTAAGGAGAGGGTATGAGAATTAGTCCCGTTCATTGATGCCAGTGAGTGCTTTAGTGTGGAGTTGGTTCATCCAGTAGACTTCAAGTTTATGGTGGAAGCCATCACTAAATGATAGGTGATCGTTTTGTACGATCATGTTGATCGCATCTAGAGCGTTCTGTTTCTGTGTCAGATTCGAGAATGTTTTTTCTAAATCCTCCTTTGCGAGCTGGATCTGTTGATCTTGGGCTTGAAGGGTTGTTCCCATGTAATCCCGCAACAGAATGGTGAGATGAATCCCACAGTTGGTGAGGGTGTCCTGCCAGGTCTTTAGAAAAGCCTTGTTGCTCCGGTCCAGTTGAGGTTGGCACTTAAGGGTGAGTCACGCTGGTGGGATGTGTTTTTCTACATAGTGGTTGAGATGCGCTTGTTGGTACTCTTTTTCGCTTGTTTGGAGATGAGATTGTGTAGTTTTTTATACGCTGGGACTGTATCTGCCGGTATGTTTGGCGGAGTGCCCTTTCGTTGAGTTTCTTTCGATGCGTGCTCGTTTAAATGGGGTGACGAGGCTGAGGGTGGTGCTCGAGTTGGACGGTGTGATGTCGTCGAAGACTCAAGTCTCAAGATTGCGGATGGAGCTAGCTTTCTTAACGACTCCTGTCATAATACGGAAAACCAGTGGGTGAGAGAATAATTTGTAAGCCGAGGTAAATCAATATATGGAAGACCGTTTGGTACATCCATTGAGGCCTGACCGGTTTCGGAATATGTTATTCCTTCTTCACAGGCTTGTAATATTGGATTCGATGACTGGCTGCTAGGTCTGATAGTCCCGGACCTGTGGTCAAAATAATATCTTAGCTTGTCGAATTGTCCAATTTCAACTTCATTTCAGAAGATGTACACCTACCTTAGTAAGTATAACGGAATAGAGAAATGCTAAAACACCAAACTGTTGTTGATAGCTGGGTAGAAGAGAGAGGGCCTGTGACTTGAGACGGTCTATACCCTCACACTCCTGACACCTGTTGGACAAAACATAAACCCAGAGTTATACAGAATGTATAAATTCATGCCGAGAGTTCGGTCTTTTGATAATCCAGCTTACATATATGTGGCAACCATGATATGGAATTATCTTTGCTAAGCTTTACTTAAAGAATCTACCAAATACACCCCTGCACACTTTTCATGAAAACATACACAGAAGCAGTGTAAACAAGTTGATAATTTTTTCTATGAAGAATGACATCAAATTGGAAGTTTTTAGCACAATAAAACAGATGGGGTGAAAAACTAATCGAAGTCGTAACCTCCGACCTGTGACGTCAGAGTCTGATAACATCATATAATATTGACTAGTCTGTTATGCCGGACATCGTATTGGGACGTGCATTGCACAACAATTGAGTACGAGGACCTCTTCATGATGTCAACAAATGGATTACGTTTCAGTTTGTGATGTTGTTGGCATTACAAATGGAAATGTCGTCCAGAAAATTTGCTAGGAGTGCTAGCTACGAACGATCGAAATCAGTCTCTGATGTCATTGGTCAGCAGGTCACGACCTTCACCATTTCCAAACAGGTGTGGTGATGGAGGGTTTCAAGTTCGTTTTATTTTAAAGGTGAACTGAAAAGCTTTCCAAAGTTCTGTTAAAATGTCATAAAACAAGAACTTCTATAGTTGTTACAAATATGTGTGGTAATAGTTCTGTGGGTTATTGTTTTATTTTGGGTATATGAGAAGTCAAAACTTGGAACGTCATGACGTTATAGTGGTCCTTCATCCGACGTAGCATGACGTCACATTTAAATAAAACTTGAATGAAGGAGACCGCTATAATGTCATAACATTCTACAAACCAAGCGATGCAAGTTTTCAAGACGGATTTATAACAGGACAACTTAAATATTGTTATTAGTACAATTTTGCAAAATATATATTTGCCTCAAAAACGTATAAAAGTTATGCCACATAAGACAAGATGTATATAAGCAACATTTTAGATAAAATTAATAGCTTTGCAGTTCACCTTTTAACTTTGATCATACCCAGAAACAGTAAACTGCTATGAAATGTCAAATATAACCTCTTACATTAATTTAGCATAAAAAAGTCTGGGGTAGAGTCCATTTGGTAGAACCTTTAAGAAAGGGACATACACATGTAACTACCCATAAACCCTGAGAATTTGGTTATTCCTAAAAAAAAAAACCAGAAGAAACTTGACAGGAAATTTTGGGAAAACAGTTGCACTGCTAACCCTGTTGTACCGTAAACTACTGTGGAAAGACTCCTGATCGAGACGAGCTCGCTTGCGGGTAGTCTCCCCTTCCTGAGATTCTTGGTTGTCTGTGGTTTCCTCAGACTCCTCTCTTGATTCCACATTCTCAACGCTAACAAGATAAATCTTGTCTGAAGATATTTGTGTGAGAATGTCCTCTAAGGCTGCCCCTAAATATTTCTGTGCATCATCAGCTGAAAGTACAGAAACAAATAATTTAATTCTCAAAATTATTGACCAAATCAAACAAAATTGATCTTTTATTGTTTCTTTTTTAAACTAAGTTGTAAAGAGAACATGTACCGTAAAATTTTGCTTATTTCCCATGGTGTGCTCTCAAAAGCAAAATACACATTAAAGCTATGAATCTAAAATAATTTTGTATCAGTGTTTACACCTAAGGCTTCGGTTCTGGTGTAACAGATCTAGACATTCAGGGTATCAAATTACAGAAGTTATAAATTATAAATTCTACAACTGATTACCATATGCTAAAATCTTCACTGTTCAAAAAATGCTGATATTTTGACCAAAAGTGAAGTCACAGAGTGTAATGACCTCTGTTAAATCATTTAACACAGTCAGTTTCTATGTTCAACAACCTTTGTGCCTTTGAGTGCTTGTGGAATGTTAACTCAAATACATATCAGTTTGCCTTTATATCCTTGCCTCCCATATTTTCCCCTATATTATGAATAATTTTCCTGGAAAGCCAAGACATTAGGGTTGATAATGGCCACAGTCTTTCTGAAAAGCTGCACTTGTTTTTGTTTACCATGCAAATTGGCATTTGGCATGTTTGGTACTCTGCAGATGAAATGTTGATGCAACATTTATGGCCCAATCCTATCTTCTGAAGGCAACCTTGACATGTTTGCATTAGATCATGTTATTTTACCTCTGATCAACTTTTTGCGACATCTCCTTCCACAAATATTTTGTGCTCAATGGACACTATAACTTCTCAATGGACACTATAACTTCTCAATGGACACTATAACTTCTCAATGGACACTATAACTTCCCAGAGTTACTGCTACATGTAGTTCATAATTTTTTATAATTTCTCTAAGTTGGTCCCCTGACTGCTAGAGATGGCCGACTCAAGGAAGCAACATTGGTACATGTATTCCAATTGGGGGTCTTCCGTGTTGTAAAGTTGAAAATCACTCTTTTTCATACATGTACAATTCATGTTATAGGAATTTTCTTGCTTAACTATTGCAGGGTCTGATCTAGACTTTTAGTTTGGGCACCCTTACATGGCGCAGATTGTGATGAGTTATAGTGAAATAGGCCACGATGTGGGACTATCGAAGCTCATGGAAGCTGTGGGAGTATTAAATAGTCTAAATACTGCCTGATAACTTAATATTCGGCAATAGTACTTGCATTAGTATAGGTTTCAGCCTGTTCAGAGAGGGAATTTGATAAAAAAAAAATTTTTATTCGGTTCTTTTTTAATTTGGGCGCCTAAATTCATGGCACCCAAACCCATTTTAACGGGTTGAGAAATGGCCCTGTATTGTGAGACATTTCAACTTCAGATGATGACATGCAGTTTATTTGGTCTCAAGTGCTATAAGGTAAAATATGATAACAATGGCTACACATATGCTAGGGGTTAGGGCCCACAGGGTTAGATTTAGGGCTTGAGTGAGGTTAACATGGGACTCCTCCTGTAGATTGAGCCCTTTAGAATGCCACCAAAGTGAACGAACGAGAGTTCAATTCAACCTCCAAACTCCATCTTAGTGGATTGAATGAGGGTTGTGGGTGGGACAGGGTCATCAAAAAATAAATGGCATGTTATGCCATTATATTTAAAGACCAATTCATTCTATATTATCATGAATGGTAGAATCAAATTTAGTTTTTTTTGGTGGTCAATTGAGTTTTATTTTGTACCTGTTGTAACATGCCACTTTCACAGTGTTTGAGGGATACCGATTCCTGCCTACATTTGTGGTTCATTAAATCTTTAAATGTTGACCAACCTATCCTGAAACTGAGACATAGGGACAGATAGATAGATTGTGACTGCTATAAGTTCCGCAGCTATGGGTTAGATAAAAAGAAGCGTTCAAATGTCTGCAAGCAGCATCAATGGTGTAATGATTCGAGCCATCACTTTAGAATCTGTTCTGTCATTGAACAATAACAATGGAGATAGCGACCATTCTAATAAAATAGTTTTCAATCATTTACTTGATGTATTCGAGAGGTCGGCAGTCGGGTGATCCGAAAATAAAGTATGTTTAAGTAGAAACGCTTGAACAGGGGCAATAACTGCGCATGGTCCTCCCTCATACTGCAACAGAGCTGTTGGTTCATCTTCACTGAAAACGAAGCCTGCAAAGATAAAATATGAATGAAATAAATCAGGTTCAAGGTGATACATCCTATTTTCTTGGCGCTGCTTACTTAGTGTCACATTTGGGGATATGGGGAACTCTGAAAACAGGCCAACGATATCATCAGAGTTCTGTCTGGAACTATGAGGCAGCGTAATTCAGAGGTTATGACACTGTCTAAGATTTCTGGTGTTTGTAGATTTTTAGGTCTTAGTGAACCAAGTGTTGTTGTTCTTACAGTGTACATGTACTTTGGAAAAGGCAGAAAAATGTAGGTCTAATAATATTGTCATTGTATGTGCAATGCAATTAGTTCAACTTGTTTAAATGTTAAATACTGAGAGTGTAAGCACGAAACAGTAATATGATAAAGCGAAAACCTTACTATTAGGCTGTGTCACTTTTGGTCAATCCAAATTATACGCAATATGAAATAAGCCACTGTGAAATACAGGAGAAATACAGTTACCGATACCATACAAATATTGACTTTATCAATATTGCTAAGGATATTGGTTTATCCGTTCTCCGTCACATCCAAGTACTGTGGCTATTCAGGAAAAATATGACTTGCCTACTAATAACTTTACATTTGCAAAAGTGAAGGAATCAGAAGTTAGATCTAGATTCGATGCCATTAAAGTGAAGAAATCTATGGGGTGTGACAATATACCTCCCAGGATGGTTAAACTGGGACGTGATTATATAATCAATCCCGTAACTAACATTATAAACAAATGTATAGAGACCAGTACTTTCCCTGATGGCTTGAAGTATGCTAATGTTACACCTGTTCTTAAGAAGAATGATCATTTAGACAAGAATAACTATAGACCTGTCAGCATCCTCCCATGTCTCTCTAAGGTTTTTGAGGGTGTTATTGCTGATCAGATCAACACTTACGTATTTTAGCCATATATTTAATCCTGTTTTATCAGCTTTCAGGTCCAGCTATAGCTGTAACTCTGTTCTTATGAGAGCTGTACACGACTGGAAATATGCCTTGGACAACGGCGAAGTAGTTGGTGTTCTGCTTATGGACCTGTCCAAGGCATTTGACTCCATGCCCCATGAGTTATTGATTAGTAAATTGAAAGCGTATGGCATGTCTGAGACTTCTACAAATCTTGTGAATAATTATCTATCCAATAGGAGTCAAAGAGTAAAAATAGGGAACTACGTTAGTGAGTGGGGTAGTATCTTTAAAGGTGTCCCTCAGGGCTCTATAATGGGACCTATCTTATTTAATATATTTGTCAATGTCTTGTTAATTTGTTTTAAAGAGAGCGATATATACAACTACGCCGACAATAACACACTGTCTGTCAAATCGAAACATGTACCAACTATTGTTGAAACTCTGCAAAGTGAATCAAATCTTGCCATTCGATGGTTTCGAGATAATCACATGGCTGCAAATCCCGAGAAATTTCAAGCAACATTCCTTAGTACGAGTTGAAATATTAACGAAACTTTATTGATTGATGGTGTTAATATTTTACCTGTTGATAATTGTAAGTTACTTGGTATTAATTTTGACACTCACTTAACTTTTAATCAGCATATCTCTGATATATGCAAGAAGGCGGCTCGCCAGCTCAATGTTTTAAGGCGACTTACGAGAGTTTTAGATTTTCCGAGCCGGATGTGCATTTTTAAGACTTTTATCTTATCTTGTTTTAATTACTGTCCAGTGGTGTGCCATTGTACCAGTATCGGTAGTGCTCGTAAGATTGAAAAAATACAAGAGAGAGCACTCCGATTTGTTTATAAGGATTTTAATAGTACATATGAAGAGCTTTTAGCCAAGGCGTCTCCGCCATCTTTGCATCTCGGCCGTATACGGCAGCTAGCAACTGAGGTTTTTACAGCTGTTAACGGTTACTCGCCCACCTATGTTCAGGAAATGTTTACTTTTAAAGAATGTAACTATGGTCTTAGGGGGGGAGAGCACATTTTAACCTTGCCCCGTGTGAAAACTGAAAGGCATGGCAGGCTAAGTCGGGGTTTTTAGGTGTAAAAATTTGGAATGATCTCCCTGTTGATTTTAGAAAGGCAGAGAATGTAAAATGTTTTAAACGTTTAATCAAAAACTGGAGCGGACCCAATTGTAAATGTAGTTTATGCCATTTATCAATATAATCTCTAGTCATGTGCATACCATCTTCATTTTATCCAGTCAATATCTACGTTCCCACTTCGAACCTGCCTTGATTTATCTGACCCCTTCAGTGTTCAAAATCCGAGGTGTAAATTTCACCTTCTAACGGCAGAAGAACCAATCAGAACGTACACATCGATTGCGAGTGAAGGTCAGTGAAGTCACGTAGAGTGACATCATCCTCTATTAGCGGCGTCTTTTCTCCTAATAAGGTGCCCACAATTTAGGTCAGCCAATCAATAACGCTCTTGTGCGACCCATTTCGAATTTCAAATGTTTTCGAGGTCAGTGACGTCTCGTGTCTATTTATAAGTTATTTGAACATTGAAGGGGTCCAGATAAATCAAGGCAGATTCGAAGTGGGAACGTAGAAATTGGCTGGATAAAATGAAGATGGTGCATACGCTCTGTGCGTGTAACATATAGTTTACTCTGTTTACATGTTTTTGTCTATTATAATATTTGCAATGTTTACTTTGTTTTTACTGTCGGATCAATAGCTGTCTCAGCTAATGTTTTATCGTTGTACAAATTTTCGACTATAAATAAAGTTTGAAATGAAATGAAATGACAATGGGCAATCATTTTAAACCACACAGTTTCCAATGGATTTTAAACAATCTCCCAAATTTATCTGCGTTAATTGGTACATAAAGATAAATTTGGAAAACTGTTTACAATTCATTGTCAAGTGTATGGTTAGAAATTAATCACTACTACTATGGTAAACTTTCTATTTCTGTATTTCCATGAGCTTATTCTATATAGTCCGAGCTTCCCACCAGAAGACAGATAATTTATGACAGACCATCTGGCTTGGCAATTGCTATGAAGTTCGGACTAATTTCATATTGTGTATAACTTACAGTGACCAAAAGTGACACAGCCTTATCTTTTCACTTTATCATCGCGTGTCATGCTCGCACACACAGTAATTAACATTTACTCAATTCCAGGAACTAATCGCACCACTCCTGAAATGTCATATGCTTTTCAGCATTTTTCAAAATACACTATAACAACAACAGCAACAACAACAACAACACTCAGATCAATAGCAATACCTTAGAAAATTCAATGTCAACTAAATCATTTACAACAAGATTTTATTCGGCTAATCTGGTGAGTAAGAGTGTGAGAATCTAGAAAGTCTATAATTTATTCTCGCCCATGAACTAAATACAATTCGACCATCTGATATTGACCGACCAGTGGAGACGTACCTAAAAGCTGACCGTACTCACGGGAGCCGAGTCGCGCTCCAGTACGGTCCCTCCGGAGGACGGTCTGGCATTGTCTTCTCTGCGTGTGTGTGATCAGAGACCCTATATTATAGGGTCGCTGGTGTGATTGATATACTGAAGTATATAAATTCCCTAGTCCAGCTAAAGAATGACTTGTCATATAAGTGTGCCGTAACTTGGATATTTTTCCGAATCTCGGTAAAAAAAGCAACCAATTTAATTTGATTTTCAAAACGAGCGTATATGAAGGGAGACAACTTGTTTGAGAACAATTAAGTCTGCTTTGACTGCATGCACTGACAGTATTTTGTAGATACACTTGCTGTGAATGCATGTTGTTTGATTGAATTCGTTCTTTAGAATTTGCTTTCTTTGTCATGAGTTTTATCAATATTCAGAATGATAATATAATAATTGATCAATTGAGTCTAGCATTTTGCCAAAAAAAATAAATATATATATACTCTTAAAATATTTAGGAAATATTTCTTTTAGACTTTATAACAAAAATTAAACATATCTCCCCAAATTATGTAATAAGCATCATTATTTACTCACTTACTCCTGATCTTTTAACCAATTTCTCAAAAAGTTATATTCTTATGCTATAACAGTTTTTCATATAAATACATCAACAATGGATACAGTTGGGTGATTTATTTATTCGTTAATAAAAACAATAATTAAATATAACTTCTTCAACAAACAATTTTGTACAAAAAAAACCCCAAACAATTCCATATAGCCAATATATTATTACTCAATGAGCCATATCGCCAGGGTGAGTGGAACACTATGCCCATTCCAGTCCCCTGGCTGACGACGAGGCACATCTGAGTGGGGGTGAATGTTTGGGTGAAGCACCATTATTTACTCACTTACTCCTGGTCTTTTAACCAATTTCTCAAAAAGTTATATTCTTATGCTATAACAGTTTTTCATATAAATACATCAACAATGGATACAGTTGGGCGATCTATTTATTCGTTAATAAAAACAATAATTAAATATAACTTCTTCAACAAACACTTTTGTACAAAAAAAACCCCAAACAATTCCATATAGCCAATATATTATTACTCAATGAGCCATATCGCCAGGGTGAGTGGAAGACTATGCCCATTCCAGTCCCCTGGCCGACGACGAGGCACATCTGAGTGGGGGTGACTGGAGCCAATTCAGCATACACGAATGATAATTCTAACAATTAAACAAAAAAGCTAAAATTCTATATCATGATAGTTTTTGTTTTTTGCTTTCAAGAGAACACAGTTTATTATTTATGTCCTTAAACTTTGTAAGAATGTCGAAATTTTTAAAGCAAGGTACTAGAATATATGGGCCTGTATATTATATAAATATCAGCGTGAAAACATTGTTTATCTGTAGGCCTACATCATGTACCGATAATAGTTTCAGAATCGGAGATAGAAGGAATTTTATTGTTAACTTAATGTTTGGGTGAAGCACATCGACATTGAAAGAATGAATTTAGTAGTTTCGGGTCTTAGTTTCGGTATGCAAGCGCCGTTCGCACTCGTCGCGTCCTTCTTAATGCCAGAGTACGTAAAGAGTTACTCCCCCTGGTAGCACAGACCGTCCCCAGAAGAGACCGTGCTGGGAAGAAACAGAGCTCCCGTGAGCACGGTCAGCTTTTAGATCCTTTTGGACCAGTGAACAACAACGACCAAATTATACATGTTGTTGTTGTTGTAAATTGTCAAACCTTGAGTCCATCGACTGAATACATCGTCTTTTAAATTTGCACCCCATAGTAGGTTCTCCGCGTCTTGTAGAAGTCGTTGACAGGAAACATTACTTGAGGATGCCATATTTTTCACAAAATATTTCTACCTAGACAAATAAAACTCTTCGAATTCAGACCATTTTTCGGTTTTCCCGGCAAAACAAAATATTTTTGTCTAGACCGACGCCATTTTCTCGCTTGTCAAATCTGAAACGAAATTGCCCACCGAATAAAGAACCGGAATATCGGATTATTAAAATGTAAGTTGATGCAAATAATTTTAATATTTGTATTTAAACAAAATATATATACTGCCTTGAATGAAGAGAGATAAATTGCTTGCAGATAAAGGATTTAATAAAGTATTTAAAGAAATTTATATTCGGAAATGCAAATAGCAGTGTAAATCCCTTCCGACTGGGATCGAGATTATGGTTTTCTATTAGACTTTTGTTGTGGCTGTCAAATGCAATCGTCAAATGACGTGCACGTGTTCGTTTTTGTTTTGAATTTCTTTTCACTGCTTAAAAATCTCACGCCTTGGCAAAATTGTGGGGAGTTGAGAGTTCTGCAGCTGTACAGGCAGTACTGGCGGTTTTGCGCACTGCAAAATTGTTACAGGGGATTACAGATTATTATACTACTCTCTCACATTTATGAGGGCACGAGATTTTCGGCAATATATCGGTTTATCATCGGAATCAGTTCTTCTTCTAAGAAAAGTGAAATTTCCCACAGTATCTATATGTAATTGGTGCATTTTTATTCTGAAATTTGAAGGAAATCTGTCCAGAAAAATGCTATGAAAGTGCTATGAAAATAACATGCAAGATATTGGAGATTTTTTTTCTTCTTTAAATAGATTTTCTTTAAATTTCAGAATGAAAACGCACAAATTACATATATAGATACTGTGAAGAATTTCAATGCTTTGAGATGAATTGACTGCGATATTTTGCCGAAAATCCCAGCTTAACTGAGAGTATAACATACACAATGCTACAAAGAAATTTGTTTATTCGGATCATAACTTTAGAAGATTATATGCCAATGAATGAAAAGTTATCAAAAATTCCCGCTGCATGAAAGCGGCAAAAATTTGATATTATTTGATCACTTCATCAATACTGCCGATATTTTCCGATAAATTACTAGACATTCGAATTTGAATTGAAAATATTTAATTCATAACGATTTAGACAAAACTGAACTTTAAATTAAAAATGTTTAATTCATAACGATTTAGACAAAACTGAACTTTCAAACAATACATTATCACAAAAAAAATCTACTCAAAAGTATTGATTATTCACTTTATAGGCACAGAAGATATACAGCCTTGCCGGAAATTGACGAAATAACACGATAGTTCATTGGAATTAAAATATGATGCGGTCTGTAGGCCAGCATAAGACCGTGCCAAGAAATAAATAACAGACAGAAAACAGAACATAACAAAGTGATATTGATGATCTATTCTTACTTATTATGCCTGAAAAGAAGGCACGTTTGCATACATCTGCTGATGTTCAACTAAAAAGTAATCTCCCTTGAATTCCTAGAACTCTCCTGCGTGCCATTCTCCCAACGTCAGAGTTTGTAACCTCCAATCCGTCGGTAAACAGACTCTGACTTCACCCCTATGCAAATGCCTGGCGCGCAGCCACATTGCATCTTTTCCGCCAAGCAAATGAGAGAGCGTGTTATATTTTCCGGCTGACTATGTCATCACAGCTGATCATCGCGTGGAGATATTGTAAACAACATTTGACGGACAAGCATTCTGATTCATGCTGTCGAGCTATTGTAAGCATTAATTGATAATGACCCTGGAAAATGGATCAAGCATGTGACCAGGAAATCGACAAGCATGCGTCTTTCAGAAAATTATCGAATGATATCTGTTTCAGGTCGCCGATCTTTTGAACTCAGTGATACAGATCAAAGTCAACACAAAATATAATATCGAAAAATTACTCAGCCAAAATTACTCATCTGAACTTCAGCGAGGTATATATTATTATGTATTTATGTGCAACAAGCAAATAATAAAAACAATCAATGAAGGAGGTGGACGAGAAATACGTCGATGTACAATGCCTATGTTGACTGGCTCGCCGAACTTAAGCTGACCTTTTTGGAAATCATCGACCTCATTCGGTAATCTCAACAAGTTCGCTTCATTTAGTAACGGAGGCTGCTGATTGAGCTAGGGCCATGCGCAGAAAAGCTGAGTGCTGCAATCTGCCCCACTTTGACATCAGAGGGTGACAAAAGGGATATACAATCTGATGCCATGAGAATGCTACGTGCAAACCTAAACAAAAATTCAAGGTGGGGAAATGACCGTGACTGCGATTGTTGGCAGATCGTAATCACTACAGCACATATTAATATTAAGGTGGGGAAAATGTCGCCTGGGGAAAATGTCGTGTGGGGATACTGTCTTGGGGGAAAATGTCGGTGGGGAAAATGTCGCTGGGGAAACTGTCGTTGGGGGATAATGTCGGTACCCCTAATGTGAGACAGAGTAAATGACAGTTGTTACACAAATACACATCAGTTTTCTCAAGCAGTTACACACATTACAGTATGGCAGTTAGTGTTCACTGTTGCTGTAGGTGGTTACAATTAGTTGTCACTGGCAGTTACAGTAATTATGTGGTTACCATACACATTACAGGTGGTTACATATTACATTTGTAGGCAGTTACAGTAGTTTTGTGGGTTCCGAATCACAGTGAGTTGCGGGTCACTTTTCTAATGACCGCCTTATATTTCTTGCAATAAAGCATCGGTGAAAATCTTTTCTAGTTTTATTGGAATGTCTGTTTCTGTGGACTCAAATCAATGTCGAATAACCGAACTGTGTTGTTTGTTTCTCTGTCAATTCGGCAAGTTAATACTTCCGGTACTACGTAATGGCAAATTCATGCTGGGTCAAAAAACGCGTGAAATAAGGTGGCTTTAAGAGGTAATTTCATTTCATTTCAGTGATAGAATCATATTAATGGTCAAACAAAATATCTAATGATTTGCGATAACCCTTAACTCACCAGCATTGTACCATATTGCAGAAGTAGAGATGTCAATTCTGGATCAACGAAACACGCACTGTTTATTCCATTTGATTACGTAATCGAAAATTGTGACATTGAAGACTTTGCACACGGACACATGTCGAAGGGCAAAGTTATTGCTTTAGAATAATTTGTTTGAGTCGCACAATGGGATAGTCTTCAACCCCCCTTCCCCCCCCATCATTTGTGTTCATTATTAAAATTGAGAACATATATCTATGTGTCCTTTCCTCTATGTTCTTTTGTCCAAATAGTTAGATGCTAAATGGATGTCCGATGTACATTTAGAGAGTTTATATATTGCAATGTTGAATATGCGAGAAGAATTCATTCAGCTGTCCGAAACATGATGGTGGGTGTAACTTTCTTAAATTTGAATCTGAATTCCATGAAGTATAATGGAGGAATCCATATCAGGTTCCATGGGGAAACATTTTCTACAGGTTTCTATTGAACCAGGTCTGTTAGGTTCAATCTGAAATGAATGGTCTCGTCCGTGTACAAATAACGAACTATCGAAATCCTGAGAAAATTAATTTAATTAGTGAGGATAATTGTCGTTTATGGCATGGTCAGACAGATCAGGCCGTCGTTGTCTATGAAGAATTTCCGCCTCAGTAATGGCAATCCAACGAAGTCCAGGCATGTTATACATCATTTTTCGCCTATTGGGATATTGGTCATAGATGACCACTCGGGCTGATAAAAAAAATATCTGTTATCAGTGGCTGAAACGACCGCTAAATGGCGTGGTCCGCTTCTCAACAAAGTGATTCGCAACTGCCCGTGCTGGTGCATTGAGACTGATATGATTTTCTCATTGATTTACAAGCTCGATTAGAGAATTTTATACATGCAATTATCGGCAACAGATTTTCATAGAAGATAACACCAAGAACCACTCTCAACTCTTAACAAAACGAGCGCCAGCAGTCTAGATGTAAAAAGTGATTCGGAACTCCCCCTGTTAACTGTATTACAGTTGTTGCATATGGTTACATGTTAGAGTTGGTAAAAGCAGTTGGTAAAAGCGGGTTGGTAAACGCAGTTTACATATTACCGGTAAAACAACTAGAATAGATCGCGATGCCATTGGATGAATCGATCTACACGTTTGATCAAACGTGAAGACTCGTCCCATGGCGTCGCGATCTAACCACAATAAACAAGGAATTATTTCTATTCTACTATACTGCAAATGACAAAATGTGGAGATTTTTCATGAAAAGGAAGATATCCTTGTGTATTTAAAATGGGATAACATCCCTACATCTGACAAAAAATGCTTTGGCCCGCCAGTTAATCAAAGCAAGCAACACCTGCAAGTTGTGTGCCTGAAATCGACACGGGTTGGAGAGTCCACAGTATGACAGCTACATGTATAGGGGTGTGTTAAATCACCATTAACGATCAAAATTATGCAAGCGTGACCCTTGGTTTTAGAATACATGTGAAATTCTCCCGTCATCCAGTGATTGGATTGTGTACCTATCATCTAAAAAGTCTAAAAAGGTTTAATGCCATCAACAACTTTGAATAAATCTCCGCAAAAAAAAAAACTGTTTCTCCAACTTTAATTGGCTTCATGATGTATGGCAACAGGATGTACACAAGAAGATACAGGCAGACAGTAAATTTTGATATCCATTTCAATCGTATTACCCTTCTGGGCGAGTTCAACTGGACACGCGAAGATAATTATGACATCATATAAGCCACACCGATTGGTTGTGAGGCAGGATCCATTGAAATTAGATCTCACATGGGCTTCCTTCTATAATGTAATAATGTTATTCGGTGAAACACATGGGGTGTGGTAGAAACCATATTAGTATTTTGTCTGATGTATTAATTTAACAGCTAACATTGATTTCCATTACCTACAGGACCACTTCTCCATGCAGATTGGATAGGAGGGGAACTTCATTACTGTCAGGAGACAATGATAGACAGGGGATGTTCTGTAGTACATGTGATCAAGTCATGTGACAGATATTGACATCTACAAGCCGAGAATGAAAACCTCCAAATCCCGACACGATACTGCCGTATGTACATGTATAAGCTTACCTATTATACCAGAAGTCCATAAAAACTAATTTTATGAACTTCTGATGATACTGATACTTTATTCATTATTAAGCAATAACCTGCTGTTACAGGTTAGAAGACAGTAATTAATTTCCCTATCTCTCATAATGTTAAATGACATAAGTTCATTAAAAGAAACCCAACAATAATTCCCGGACATTATGTTATGTCAGTGATCACCTAGACTGTTTGAAAACAGTTTCAGCCAGCCCCAATTTCACTGAAACGAGGCCGAACAGGAGTTCCTGATTTTACTACTGAGATTTAAGACAACACTTGCGTGAAATTTACAGACAATAGTTTGTACTCGTCCACCAATTTGCTACCAGCATTTTATCAGAATATCCACCATTGCATACATGTAGCTCTGTCCCATAGTCTGATATATTCTGAGTACATTATGTACAGTATGAACATTGCCTGACAGGCCGAATCGGTGCATTAGTTCATTTTTACCTTCAATCATCATATCCTTACTTGTAGTATAATACTTTTTTGACCATTTTTGTTTGACCCTTGACCTTTTGATTTTCATAGAAACTCCAGTTCATCAAGTGATATCTTCTAAGTTTGAATCACTGGATTTGATTGGTCAATTCGAAATTTCAAACAGAAATCGGGTATTTTCATTGGCTGGTAGAGAGAATTGGAAGAACATCCAGACAATCAGGGAGTTTCTGTAAAGGTTCATCAGGGGTCGAAATTAACACTTAATTTGACAAAATGGCCCAAAATCATTCAGATAGTCCATTATTTCTTCATTATTTTATCGAAAATGAAAGACGGTGGTCAAAGTTATTAGAATGATTGAATTGAATATTGCCCACAAAATTGGTGGTGATTGAATTTTGATAGGGTGATTGGATTATTAAAGAATTTACCATGCATGCATGCTCCTCATTTATCAATTCTATTTGTACGTGTACAGGTTCAAGGGACGAACGATAGCAGCATAGTGAGTAAATGTTCTATGTCCAGACAGGGTTACTTCACAGATGAATTTCTTCACAAGTTTGTCCACAAACAGGCCAGAAGAGCTCCCCTTATACACAGGTCAGTGATGCCATGGCAATTCAATTCAAATTCAATCAATATGTTTATTGAATTAAAATTAACAGGGCAAATACATATACACAGAATGTGTTAGATGGAGGAAATCATCCAAGTTATATGATGTGATTTCAATTCTTGTCAAAGCCCGTGCTGGCTCTCGTGAAAAAAAGCATGTGCCGCTGCGTGAACCTGCCTTGTAGTCTCGTGCCTGGCATGAATATGTGCTAACATGCGTTACTTCTGGGATTACGATGTCACTTATTCAAATTCAGTTTATTCACTCAATACTTTTTTTGCAGGATTCTGAATAAACAGAGGAAATACATGAACACAGAATGTGTTAGATGGAGGAAATCCTCAAAGTTATATGATGTGTTTTTCAGTTCAATTCAATCAATATGTTTATTGCAGGACATTGAATAAACAGAGAAAATACATAAGAACAGAATGTGATGGATGGAGAAAATCCAAGTTAACAACTTTATACTTATAACTTGGGTTGTCAGAGGGCCAAATCATATAAAAGTGAAACTGGTGAATGGTTCACAAGATCTCCCTCATAGGGTGTATTTACAATTTTTATGCACAAAATATAGTATGAATAGCAGTGTCCAACAATTATCATCTCTCCAGTTGGGTTCCTGTTGCTTCAATACATTTTGCTGAGAAGCAACAGGAACTTGATAATGTGATGTCTAGCACTGTAATATCACTTGTCTTTACTGCACCATGTAAGTGCCTTGTCTGTGTCTTGTGCGCTGTCCTCAGTGTTTTATAGGATGGATGGAGGGTGTCTGGTTCCATGCTGCTTGTAGCAGGAACGTAACTTGGCTGAGTGGTGCTTAGTTGGTTCGTCACGTTGAACATAAGCCCCCTCGCTAAATCTTTGGTGCTCCATCCAAGTTAGCAGTTAGCCATGCAGATATCACTTGGATATCACTTAGATATCATCACTATGGTTACCAGATATAACTTTGATAAGATATGGTAATCACTCTAATAATTCAATCACCCCTAACAAAATTCAGTCACTACCATGTAATTTTGGGGGCAAAATTCCATTGGCTGTTCTAATAAATTTGATCACTCTCTTGAAATAACAAAGAAATAACTTCTTGGTCTGATAAATTTGATCGCCCCCAGATTTCACGGTGGGGAAATTTCACTTCATGTGATTGAATTATTAATGTTGAACATACTGAAATTCTGATGAAACTGTTCTATCATTGACATTTCTGTTTCTTCTAGGGGTTATTATATCAGAGCAAAGACAATAGACTTCATCCTGAAACAGTTCCTCAAACAAAACAAAGGCAGGGTAAAGCAGGTGAGTCATTTCTTATAGTGAATATATATGCATTATGATTTGCCAAATACATATTTGAAACTCGGTTATATCTTGCCCCAATATCATGAGATCGTTATGTGAAGGAAGTGACACATCTCAATATAAGACCACACAAATATGTGGCAGGACTCCGTGCTAAATTCAGCATATATGATTGAAAACATTTCACTCGTATTCTCTCTGAGGATGAAAAAGCTGCTTTCTACAGGGAAGAAATGTCTTCACGGTCCTTTTTAACATCAAGAGCATCATATTTCAAGCACCCTGCAATCTCTGTGGGATGTTGTGGCACTGCAGAGAATGAAATAGATTTGTGATTATGTAGCGTTGTGACGTAGATAATCGCTCCATAATAACATCACACATTCTGGCATGCTTGTGGCGCTGTGCTCTATAATAACATTGAAATTGTTAAAATTAAATTAAAAAGTACCACAGTTACACTTTAAATGTCAGTGGATGGAAGGAACAAAGGACCTGTAAAAAACTGAATGAGCTAGATCTAAGCCACCGAGAAAACTTCTATTCAATACATCATTGGACAGTTTGGAAATCGACCATGTTTCCTTGCCATGGTGTAAGTATAGGTGGCAGCGAAATATGAAAAAACGCCAATAAATTTCCCTAAGGCCTTGGATCTTCGAATGCTTTAGAATAATTCTTTCTGTTTATCATCTATTTATCCTTCTTGCATAAATGGATCTACACCCAAAAATGCCCACTTTCAGTGTCGAAGGTGTTCTGTTGATCTCGTGAAACAAGGGCAAGAACTCTTGCTGTATACATCTTTATGGCGGTGTCTTTGAAAATGTCCTAGATGTATTCAAGATAATGCATCCAGGATGTTCTCCCGGCATAATATTTTGTAACCCTATCATCATGTGATGTAAAAAGAATATTGCCTATTGGTTCCATATCTTTAATATATACATGTATGTTATTTGCCCAAAATTTATAGTTTTAAATATACATCTCCATATACACTACCACATGCTGAATTTGTTTTTTCACTAGATTATCTCCCTTGGTGCCGGATTTGATTCCAGTTTCTTCCGACTGAAGTCTGAGGGTCTCTTAGATGATACGGTTTTCTTTGAGGTAAGAAAGTTGTAATTATTGACAAATAATATGAAATAGAGACCTATCTAGTATAAAGGCCTATAACCGCCTCAAAGTGAGCATCATGCTCATAAAAAGAGACAATGAGTTGACAATCTCAAGCTTGGGACAAAAGGAACAAGCTACTAACAACCCACACAATTTTGGACAAAAAATATTTTCATGGACTATGATTTATGCCCTGGCTGAACTGCTCATCAGGAGTCGAGAGGGTGTACTTTTTATGTCAAGCATTCACCTGTAATTTCATGACATTCACACTTGTGTTGTTGTTGTTCTCATTGTATTTGCCAGGTGGACTTTCCTGATGTGGTGAAGAGAAAGTCCTGTATTATTCAGCAAACAGAAGAGTTGAGATCTCTCCTTCATCTTGACACAAACCACCATGATCCCATACTGACAGGTTTGGAGTCTGATATTTATAAATCACTATTGATAATGGATTCCACGGGAAATACTCTGATAATTCAATCACAAGACGTGAAATCAGAGGGTGATCAAATTTAGTGGAACATGAGGATGAAAATGGGTCAAAATCATGTAGATAGATAAATCATGTAGATAGATAAATCATGTAGATAGATAAATCCATGATAAATCCATGTAGATAGATAAATAATGTAGATAGATAAATCATGTAGATAGATAAATCCATGATAAATCCATGATAAATCCATGTAGATAGATAAATCATGTAGATAGATAAAAATCATGTAGATAGATAAATCATGTAGATAGATAAATCCATGATAAATCCATGTAGATAGATAAATCATGTAGATAGATAAATCATGTAGATAGATAAATCCATGATAAATCCATGTAGATAGATAAATCATGTAGATAGATAAATCCATGTAGATAGATAAATCATGTAGATAGATAAATCATGTAGATAGATAAATCCATTATTTCTCCTTTATTTATTGATTTTAGAGGGTGATCAAATTTCTTAGATTACGGTAATTCCCCTAATAATTCAATCACAGGAAGTTCACTTTTCAACTCTGTTATTCAAACACAGAGAAAAAGTAACATTCCCATTCTTCATTCAAATTGAAGAAAAGTCAAATAATGACAGAATATGACACACTGTAGCTGGTGCCATGAAGACTATTGTCAGATATATGCCATTTATTCTGCACTTTCAGTGATCGAATTATTAGGGGAATTACCGTAGACTAAATTAAGGGTGATTGAATTTCATTAGGATAATTTAATTATTAGACGATTTACCGTAAGTGTTGCAATGATATGGATGGGATCAGGAACCTTATACAAGGACTTTATGACATCTGAAATCAAAAATATATTGGCACCCAGTGTATTTTAGGGAGTTAAAAAGAACTGCGGCCTTTGTGTGAAATAACCCATCCAGAAAATGTCTCAAAAATATCAAAATAGTATAATTTAACCCTTTAGCATGTAATTCATTTTTATGTGGTTGCCCTAGTCTGAAGTTTTTTATTCTGAAAATTCATTAAGTAGTCTAATTTTGGAGGATTTGGATTGAAACTATCCGCTTCATTAATTAATATCACATGCAAAAGGAATTTTTCCTGAGAATGGTTGTACAATGTAAATGTATCATGTCCTTTGGCAACCAAATTGCAAATTTACGAAATTGTACTTGCAAAAAAAGTCATAATTTCTCAGAATTTAAATTCAGAACATTCAAAAGTGAGAAAACTACTATTCCAGAAATTCCTTCAATCCAGAAAATCATGAAAATATGACATTCGAACATGATGTCCCAACAATGTTTCAGATCATTTAATCAATGCTAATATATCACATGTACCACAGACAAAGTGGTTAAGTTAGATGGCGGGACTGATAGTTGGTGTCAAGTCATCACAAAGGCCATTCATTATACAGGTCTCCATTTAAGGTGGTAACCTGTTTTCGGGTTGCCTGGAGGTTGCCATATGAAAAATAGTGGTAACCTATTTTCAGGTCCCCATAATTTTGACTGATAATATGACAATAGGTTAATAATTATGCAGTAGGTTGCCATAGGTTACCAGTGTAGATTTTATATATATAAATATTTCTGCTTTGCACTTTCTGGTGCTTTCCTGTTGTTGTTTGAGGAACTCCTGTAAGATTAGTTCGCCAAATGTCCTTCCTCGTTAAATAAAGTATTATTATTATTATATTATTATTATGGTAACCTGTTGAGAGGTTACCATCAGCACTCCTTAAATTGAGGACTGATTATATACATTACACTGAGAACTGAAGGCCAGAACTGCCCAATGTCAACATCAGAATCATCAATTTATTGACAACTACTCGATGAATTTTCTTGAAATCTTAGTGAACCATGTTCCCAGTATGCATGCACGAGGACATAAGATACGCTGAAGAATATGACTGGCATTTTTATTCAATATAGCAAAGTTTACTTACGTGACCAAAAAAAGTGATGGGAGGAAGGAGTGGATGGTTTGAATACAGATTTACGAACAATTCATTTTGACACCTATCTCATTTTTATATGGTACTAGCTACTTTTCCCCCATTATGTGCAAAGAAATAGTGTATTCTGTGGACTTCAATTGATATTATGGCCAGAAATACCGCTAATTTACCCCCAAATGAAATATATCTCTACATGATTTAGTCCTTTCAAGAGAAATGTTTCATGAAGTATCATCTTTTGATGTGATATATTTTTCTCGAAGTGCTCCAGATGATAGTTAGTAGATGAGTGACATTTGTCCATAAGCAGATAAGGTACTTCATTTACTAAGACTTGAGATTTTTTGTTTTTGTTTTTCTTCAATTGACAGATGTTTATCTGACAAGCTGACAAATTTGAAATAAGTACCCTTGTACATGCTCTTTTTATTCAGCAGCTCAAGCAATCTTGAGATTTTGAATGAAATCTATGGACTTATTGTTTGCATGTTTGAATGTGAGTTATTTGTTGTTCTAACTTCAGAATTGGATACAGAAGATTATAAGCTATTAGGCGTAGATCTGTCAAAACTCCCTCTGCTGGAAGAAACTCTCAAAAGATGTGGTGTAAGGGAAGATAACCCAACCCTTCTTCTCTCAGAATGTGTACTGACATACATGTCTCCGACCAGGTGAGTATTGTTTTGTATTCAATTCATGTTGTGAATTGTGGATGCTCAAAATCTTTAAAAAATCTTGATGTCTTTATGAACTCTGAATATATGCATCTAGTACATGTATATACAAGTATATGGATAGAGTTATCTCCTTTGATGTGATTTATATGTCTGACCTACCAATCTTGATGTCATTATTTCAAGAAAAGATACAATTGCCTCCCTTGATGTGATTTGTATGCTGTGTACCCAGGCCTCAATGTTATAATTTCGAGAAAAGATAGAGTTGTCTCCCTTGATGTGATTTTATGTGGCAGATTGAGTAAGCTGTCATAATTTCCCATCAGATTTCCCAGTAATCAAACAAGACCATCCACAAAGCAGTTGTTGAATCCAGTCTACTGTATAATAGGATGCCACAGTACCTTGAAGTCATTGAAAAGCCTTGAAAATGACCATTTAGAATTCAATGACTTGAAAATTAGAAGATTGTGATAAAGACATTGGACATGGGGAATTCCTGTCCATTGTTGTCAATTCAATTGTCAAGTTGTAGTTCAAAGTTGTACGGCTCAATTGTCAAGTTGTAGTTCAAAAGTTGTACGGCCTATTGTCATTGGATGACAAAATTAATCCCATTATTGCAATATATTCTTTGATCAACCAAAAAGAATTTCCAAGTCTATTAAAAAGACAATGTATGAACAATATAATTGTTGATGGGACATTCATACTCATGTTTCAGTCAAGTAATAAGAAAATTGATCTGT
Source organism: Hanleya hanleyi (assembly GCA_036873755.1). NCBI lineage: Eukaryota > Metazoa > Mollusca > Polyplacophora > Lepidopleurida > Hanleyidae > Hanleya > Hanleya hanleyi. The sequence continues at coordinate 23,010 of JAVTVY010029066.1, read as the reverse complement.
ATCACTTCAATGACTATGGAAGTAATAAGCCTTGAAAAACAGGGAATATTGCCTTGAAATTAACCTTGAAAATTGGAATCTTCAAGGTGTACGAACCTTGGTATAAACTAACCTTTGTGTTTGAATGTCTTTTTTTAGTGCCAACGCCATAGTGCAATGGGGAAATGAAACCTTCAGCAATAGTGTATTTGTACTGTATGAACAGGTATTGCATAAACAATCTAATGTTAATGAATCTACATGTATTTAATCAAGATTATCAAATATTAATTCAATCATCCTATTAAAATAAAAAAAAATAAAAAAAATAAAAAAAATAAAAAAAATTAAAATTAAAATTAAAATCATCCTATTAGAATCCAATCATCCTTAATTTTTTGGACATAATTCAACCATTCATTCTAATAACTTTGATCACTCTCTAAAATCATTAACATAACAAAGAAATAATGGATTATCTGCATGATTTTGGACCAGTTTGTCAACTTTCTGCTCTAATAATTTTGATCACCACTTGATTTGATGGGGAATATTTCACTTCCTGTGATTGAATTATCTGGGGATTTTACCGTAATGTATGTAAACAAAGTATAGGGAGAAACTGTATAATTATAATGTATTTATAACAGTGAGGTAAAAGTTGTCAGCTAAAGAATAATATATTTAAGTAAACATTGGCCTAACAATAATGAATTAACAGTTCTGGTTTATGCTATATGAAGAAATGACTGATAACCTGCTTTATTGTAATTAGTAAACCTCAGTAACATGTAAATAAGCCTGAAAATATGCACCTGACATCTCTAATAAACCCCCTGAAATTCGGAATGAGAGAACCCCTCTTCATATACAGATATCATGTGTCAAAAGGTCATGGTATGTACTATGTCCTCTGATGGGGGTCACAGGTTATCCTGTTTCTCATTTTCAGGCTTAGCTATATAATGATCAGTCAAAATGGAGCGTACCTGTACCTTTTTATTTTGATTATCCTTATTTGTGAATGACATTGCATTTTTCAGAAATTGAACTGTTTTTCAAGTCTCAATTTTCCTTCTCATTATTTTTAGATTAATCCATATGATGCTTTTGGACTGGTCATGTAAGTATTTAATGATATGTACTCTTGTTTCAAATACCCAGTTATTTTCATGATAAAGAGGACAGTTCAGCCAGGTTTGAGGTATCAATGATCACAGATGATCTTCAGCCCATTCTACATGGGCAAGATTTCCTTGATAAGTTTTCCTTGCCAATTCTGGATAAGTGACATGTCCATGTAGATAAGCAACAAGTTTTTCTCGTCATGAGGCCATCATTGCCATGAATGACACACATGTTTGCTTTCACTTTCAGGAAATATCGGAAGTTGATGAGCAGCATGGGAGACATGCACGCATAAAAAAAGTGACAATTTTTCTTGTTCACTATCTACATGGCGAGGTTTCCTTGTTCCCGTGTTCACTTGTCAAGATAAAGCTAGCATGACCAACTTTTGAACAAGCGAGAATTGACGAGGAAAAGTTGTCACTTTTCCTTTCTACATGAGCACTTTGTCAAATAAAAATTGCCAGTGTAGAAGGGATTTACTGTCTGTAGACAATGGGCAGAGGACAGAAGAACACTTCAGGAACACATTATTTTAATCTATCATAAAATAGCTTAGGGAAAAGAAGGCAGAATTGTCTCCCTTGATGTGACTTGTATATGTCTGAGTTGTCCCTCAATGTTGCAATTTCAAGGAAAGATAGAGTTGTCTCCCTTGATGTGATTTACTTGTGTGAGTAGTCTGAGATGTGGCAGATTGTTACCCTGTAAATTGTAACCAGACCATCCCTAGGACTTTTGTTTTTGCTCGAAGACCCTCAACTATTAGGGGTGAAGTGTTGTAGCTTTGTTATCCCGGAAGAGCTTCAACATTTATCATTGCATTTACAAATTCCAGCTTAGTGACTGTTACCTTGATCAAGGAAGGTAACTTTGCTGAAAAATTACCCAGACAAAAAACAAAACAAAACAAAAATCAGATGTTTTACAAAATTTTGTTAGAATTGATGTGGTATCAGAGGGTCATCCGTGGATGCTGATCTTTGGTGATGCACCAACCCCCATCCCCATAGTATGTAAAAGGTTAACACAAGATTAATTTAAATGCACAATTTTCATGTTACACGTAATTCAAATTTTGTTCCAGATTTGATTGTTATCATGATTTAATCAGAGGATATGGTACAAATGTACATACAATGATTTTTATCCCATGATATCTGTATGTATAAAGAGAGACTGATTTGCGGGGGGATTATAAGAAATGTCAGATGCTAATTTTCAAGATTTTCTCCATCTCTTATTGATGTAAACGCCACACAGGCAAGCTGCTATACCAATCAGTATCAATCGGTAACTGGTTTGTTACTGATTGGTAGGGAACTTAACAGTACTGAAAGGTCCCCTTGCAGTACCAATAGGTTACCTAGAGGTTACCAATATGAAACGGAAAGGTACTGAGTGGTACCGAACTGAACGGTGAAAGTTTGCTCGAGTACTTATCTACATGTTAGTAATTCTACATAAAATGTTTATTATTTTATTTTCCCAGGGTGAATCATTTTCATAAAATTGGTTCTCCTTTGAGGTGTATAGATAAATACCCAACCTTACAATCTCAGCTGGACAGATTCCGAGCTTGTGTGAGTAAATTCCAGTCATCTTGTTGCTTAACTTGTCTTATAAATTATTCCCTCATTCGCGCCTGGCTGGTCCATGTGTGGAATTTTGTCAGTTACCTGCCGATGGGTGGTAGTTCTTTCTGGGTACTCCGGCTTCCTCCACCAACCAAACTGGCTGTCACCATATGAGTGAAACAAACTTGAGTGTGACATTAAGCCAAATTCCCCCTTCATTTAAATGAGAGCTTCTTCTTCAATTCTTCACCAAGTAAATTTAGATATAAATTGTTCATCATGGCCTATGAACAAATATTCATTTGTAAGATTTCCTTCCGCCTGTCTGTTTGTTCCTTTATCTCTATTCTCATTCTCCCGTAATGCATTGCCAAAGTTGGTAACTCCCTAAACTGTTGGTGTAAATCCAATGACCCAAAACTGTTGGGCGCAATCGCATTCAGTCATTATCAAATTTGTTTGAAAGAGGCAGTCAATAATAATTTGTTCCAGGAAGCGTTTATCTGCACATGTGTGAGATGGAAAATGCATCCAGCATATCATGACTTGAATAACTTCTTAAAATACTCAAATATTTGAAGAGCCTCTGTTACAACATCCTGTTTGGTTGTGATATTTTGAACCCACTCTGTTCTGTTTGATAATGGACAATGCTGATTGACTGAGAGCCAAGCACAATAACAGCTTCATGCTTCAATTTTAACTCCAATGCAATCAGAGGGTGCATCTGACAGTAAGGTCAAGATGTACAATCTGGCTATACAATCTGATGTCAAGAATGTCCATTCCACGCTGTCCAAAAGGAAGAAATTCTTTTGAAATTGGATTGGCAGTGATTTTATTATCCCTAGCAGGAGGAGACTATCATAATGATGTTCATCTGTCCTTCCATCAACATGATGGCTAGAGTAACCTTGATATTCTGGTAAGATGTGGCCTCTTAGGTTAAGTTTACTATTACAACCTAATTTCAAAGGGCAAAGAGGTGAAAATGTCACTGACAGTCATATTGCATTCTGGGAATTTCAGGGCTGGAGAGACTGTGAAGCTCTGGACATGAACCAGTTCTACAGCCGTCTAGTGACCCGGGAAGAGAGATCGCGCATTGAGCAGATCGAACCTTTCGATGAATTTGAGGAGTGGCATTTGAAATGTGCTCACTATATCGTGTTGTGTGCGTACAATGGATACTGTGAGGGACTACTGAAATATTGTGATCAGCCTGATGTTTGTGGTGGTAATTCACATGTGAATTGTAAATTCTCCTGGTTGGCAAATTGTGAATCCGAAACACCCAGTTTTGATGGAATCCACTGCAAGGGGAATAATTCACAGCTCAATGTCATGAGCAGTTTGTCACGAGGAGGGTATGATACAAGCGGCGAGCATGTCGCGTTTAAAATAAATGACACACATGGTTCATCATTAGATAAAACAAACTGTGAAAACAATGATTCAACTGATTCAGCATGCAGAGAATTTCGTAAGTTTCAACCCAAGACTGCGGGAGAAAAATGCCAGCCTGAAATGTTGGAGAATGAAAATGATACAGAAAGTTGTAGAACTACAAAACGCTTGGTTTGCCGCATGCATCAGTTGGGACATTGTCGAGATTGCCAGAGCAAACAGCCATCCAGTTTATTTGAAAGTTGTAAAACAGAAGAATCAAACTTTTCATACAGCAATGTGCACTTTGTGACAAGGGAGACAACCCTTAGTGACAACCCTCTTCCAATTTTGCCTGAGGCAAGATTCTATCGGTCAACCGACGGAAATGGGGGAAAGTTAACGCTGATACAAAGATTTGGTCATGCCAGCGCACAACTGGAAAATGTTGTTGTCACTATTGGAGGATTTGGCCACCAGGGGGAGCACCACTGCAGACTGACTGATGCTGTGGTTCTCGACGTGAACTCTGGTAGAACGGCAATAATTCCAACCTTTCACCAGCTTGGAGACGGTGAGCGTAGATCAGTTGAAATTATGAATTATTCATCATCAACTGTCAAGTCACATTAAGGTTTAGTATTTTTTGTTCAGAGCGGCTCCAAATCTGTTTCTATGATGTGAGAATTTGTGAACCTGCCATTTTTCAAATAAGATTAAAACATGTCATTGTGTATGAAGTTATGCTTTTGAAAGACTAGTTTCATAAACTCATGCAATTGCTTAAGGGGTTCATTCTCTTGAATTTGGATTAGATTGCAGTTTTAATACACAGTTACAAATTCACAATTTTATATCATTGGTTATTTTGATGGCCAGTATTACATTGAGTTATATGATTATTGGGATGATCCTATTTGTTTGAACAAGAGTCGAGGAATGGCTGTAAAGAAAGATGTTTTGAAAACATAATGATCTCATCCCCCTTTCTCATTATAATTGTCATTAATCCGTGGACAACAGGTTTGCTTCGGCATAGCAACAGGTGCATTGACATGGGATCTGAACCCGGCATAAATTTGTGGTTTGTACATTTCCTCCCATGCCTATAGCATTGAAAATATTTTAAATTAGTGATAACTGGACTATTTTTGACCTGAAGTTGCCAAAATTATCAGCAATGTAAGTATATGCATGGATGATTATCATTTATTCGAACATACCTTCAGTCCACCTCAATGTTATAGCATTGTACCGAAACTGGTGTTGAATTCCCGATAAACACCGGCGAACACCTGCAGTGCTGTGACGTTGTCGGCTGGCGGGGATAACTATAGTGAGCGCACGCGTAATGTATACTTTCCCGCAGTTTGCAACAATGTTCGCATTGACTAGCTGAGATGTGACGCCTCATTCAAAAATTGATTTGATCAATGTGGAAGGCATACACTAAAATATTTTAGTTAATTTAATAGAATTTCGTAATAAATACTTGATTTTGCATGTCGTCCAGCAGTTTAGACCCTCGGCCTGTGGCCTCGAGTCTAAACTGCTGGACTCGTACCAACTGGTGTTTATCTGGGAAATTTGAAACCTCTTCCTCTATCTTTATAGATTCTATCTAATTTGATGCATATTTACCATATTTATGCCAGTTATCAGTAGTTATAAATCTGCCCCATGCTGTAGACATAGGCAGAGAGGCAATGTACTGACAGCGCCGGGACAAACCTCCATTAAATATAGAAAGGAGGATTGTATATCACTTTGACAACAGGGTGATCAAATCTAGTATATTTCACATGTCAGGCTTATCCGAGTTTGCCTCAAACACAGTTGAAGTTGTGTATTTAGAACATTTGCCATACAAATGCATTTTATCTTCTTTTTTTCAGAACAAAATTGTATCTTGGACAGACTACATCATTCAGCAGTCACATTGTCTGATGGTTCTATCCTAATCATTGGTGGGAGGCAGTCTCCACTCAAACCATGTGACATGATGTTGCCAGTGAAGGCTGTGTTGAAAATCAGCCCTGCTGCAGAAGATAAAATGTTGAAAACAAAATTTACCAAAATCACAAGTTCTGAATCTCCATCACTAACATATGGCCAAGCTTGTATAGATTCAGAAAGTGGTAGGACAGAAAAATTTGAAAATTTCAAATCTATTGCTGAGAAAGGAGAAGACAACTCTTCAGATCCTTCTCACAAACTGGACGTTGTGGGACAGTTTTACACATCTGATGTTCACCGAGCTTTCAAAACTCTGTCTCTAGGAGTGAACTGTTCTGGTTGCCATGGCGATATACCCAGTAATCGATGGAGACATTCTGCTGTAGTTCATACTAGAATAACGGGTCAGTAGGTTTTAATATGCAATATAAATGTGGAAGTTAAAATAAAAATCATAAAATTTGTAATGAATAGTGTCAAAATTATGCCATCAGAACTTTGTGAATTTTTTTTCTTCTGAAAGTTACACTATGTGTAAGGAGGTTACACATGGTTTAATGACAACCTAAAACTGATAAACAGGAAAATCTACATAATTAATCATCTAACTTTTTTAACGGTTTTCTACTGAAGCAGAAAATTCAGGTTTTGTCACCAGACATAATTTTGAGGTCAAACCGCCTTAAAACTATTACTTTCTCAATTTTGATAAATTAATAAATAATCTGTTATTTTTTATATTTGCATCACGTGTCATTTGCAGGACCTGATCAGGTGTACATATATGGGGGTAAAGATTTGACCAATTCTGCTCTGGGAGATTGTTATATGTTGGGCACTCAATCAAGGAAATGGACCAAGGTAGGTGTATGATTAGGTGCTGGCATATTTCATATGATTCTTACAAAAAACAGGGGTATCTCTAACTTACATACATGTAGCCCTGGTACACATCGCAATGGATTGCATTCATAGGAAACATGGGAAATGTGACTCAAAACAAATTATCCTGTGTAAATTTACCAATCCGTTGATATGTTACGTAATCAAGTTAGAGGGAACTACCTCTCTAAAATGGAGGTAAAAAGGTTGATTTTCCTAATAACTTTTGACTTATTGATCATAACGCTCCAAAATCTTCCGGCGACTTACCTTATATATTGTTACATATATGTCGTAACAGTGTCCCAAATGAAAGCGTGCATATTCTAATTGTTAACAGAGAACAAAACATGTCATCTATTCTTATGAAAATTAGATAGATGGCAATTTATTTTTTCTATTCCATCCGATGCGGATATATATGTCCATGGTCGCCTATGGTGGATGTCGCTTCGTTTCGATACATTCTTGAATTTATTGGACAAAAAACGACCTTTTTTACCTCCATTTTAGAGATGTGGTTCTCTCTAACCTGTTCACTGCGACCATGGCGATCATGACAACTGATTCAAAAACACACAGTTGCCTGCTTTGTGGGATATTTGGTGGTAGACGAATACGTACATTTTCAAAAATAAATTATGAAAATTAATAAGAAAATATATTTAAAAAAACATTATTTGAAGAAAAAACTTTATATTTATTATTTTTTATCATTTATTGAAAATATATGTATTCATGTACCATCAAATATCTCACAAGCCAGGTAACTGTTGATAACACTGAAAGTGGGCAGAGCGCGGTCTGCTATATGAGATGGCAAAGGTTTGCTTTTGCTTCATAAGAAACCTTGAAACTATAATATTCGTGACTTTATAGTTCATCATATGTTTCTACATGTGCTCCCTCCATCTGTGCTTCCACCTTGTGCTATCTCACCCACCCCGTGCTCCCTCCATCTGTGCTCCCGCCTCGTGCTATCTCTCTCACCCCGTGCTCCCTCCATCTGTGCTCCCGCATCGTGCTATCTCTCCCACCCCGTGCTCCCTCCATCTGTGCTCTCACCTCGTGCTATCTCTCCCACCCCGTGCTCCCTCCATCTGTGCTCTCACCCCTGTGTTTTCTGCTCCCTCACCCTGTGCTCGCTCCATGTCTTCCTGTGCGCTCCCTTCATCTGTGCTTTCACCTCCTCTTCTCCCCCTCTCCCTGTGCTCCTTCATCTGTTCTCTTGCCCCCTGTTCTCCCTGCTCCATCTTCTCCCTCCATCTTTGCCCCCACCCCTTTGCTCCCTGCTCCCTCTTTCTATGCTCCCTGAATTTGTGCTCCCACCCCGTGCTCCCTCCATCTGTGTCCCCGCCTCATGCTCCCTGCTCCCTACATCTGTGTGCCCTGCTCCCTCTCCCTGTGTTCCCTCCATCTGTGCTCCCTGCCCCATCGCCTTGCACTCCCTCCATCTGTGCTCCCTAGGCTCCCCATTCTCTCTCCATCTGTGCTCCTGCTCCTGTACTCGCTGTTTCCTCCATCTGTTCCCCAGCTCCCTGGAAAATAATTTGCCGTAATCAATTTTGTGTCTATGAAAAAGAGACTGGTAACTGGAAAGTTACTGTTACGACATGTGATATATAATAAATTATTTCGCCAGAAGATTTTGGATGATGGATGAATCATGGGTTATAAGCAAAAAAAATAAAAAAATTGTTTTACCACCCTTCTAGAGAAGCAGTTATCCCTGCATAATAGCAAAAAGAGCTTGAATAGAATAATTTTATTTATTTCTTCTGTCTTTAGGTGATTTGTGGTGGTGAACTGCCAGGGCCTCGTCATTCACATACTGCTATTTTATGGCAAGATCACATGGTTATAGTAGGTGGAGTTGACATTGAGTTGTCCCCCTTGAACACAGTTCATATTCTTCACTTGGAGAGTTGTCAGTGGAAATGTTTTGAACTTGAGCAATATCTGAAACCCAGGTAAGAGAAAGTTTATTTAGAATATCATAGGCCTACAATAGAGAAATGCTCAAAATTTCTCGATCATTAGTTTATAGTAACTGTGAAGCCATACAGTTTCAGCTTCCATAACACTCTTGGCATGCTCGGTAGACTGCCAATCGACAGGCAGTGGCAAGTTTGAAAACAAAACTTTTGTTCAATGCGGTATGTATAGACAAGTGTTTTTACCCCTCGGCCATTTTGGCCTCGGGGTATTGTCGTCGCCATGTACGTCTGTCCGTCCGTCCGTTACCGCATTTTAGGCAAAACCGCTTGAGACACAACCACCAAATTTTCAACACTTATTTATCTAGTGCTAAGTCAGACGCCTATCGAAAGTGGCTCCCCTCGGCCCATATTTTACAGAGTTCTGCCCCTTTACAGATATATTAATTTCTCTTTCTGTACTATATGCCTGAATGTAATTTATATTGTTGTATTCTACAAGCCAACAAAGGATTACTCGCCTCGGCTTATGGAGTTATGCCCCTTTCGGATACATGTAATAATCTCCGATTTTGTTATTTGTAGCTGAATTTACAAGTTATATCTGCAGATCCGTGTTCGGTAGAGCTTATTCGTCTCGGTTCTTATTTCACAGAGTGCTAAGTCAGACGCCTACCGAAAGTGGCTCCCCTCGGCCCATACTTTACAGAGTTATGCCCCTTTACTGATATATTAATTTCTATTTCTGTCCTATATGCCTGAATGTAACCAGCTATATCTGCAGAACTGTGTTCGGTATAGCTACTATATTTCGGAAACTTATTTATATTGTTGTATTCTACAAGCCAACAAAGGATTACTCGCCTCGGCTTATGGAGTTATGCCCCTTTCGGATACATGTAATAATCTCCGATTTTGTTATTTGTAGCTGAATTTACAAGTTATATCTGCAGATCCGTGTTCGGTAGAGCTTATTCGTCTCGGTTCTTATTTCACAGAGTGCTAAGTCAGACGCCTACCGAAAGTGGCTCCCCTCGGCCCATACTTTACAGAGTTATGCCCCTTTACTGACATATTAATTTCTATTTCTGTCCTATATGCCTGAATGTAACCAACTATATCTGCGGAACTGTGTTCGGTATAGCTACTATATTTTGGAAACTTTTTTATATTGTTGTATTCTACAAGCCAACAAAGGATTACTCGTCTCGGCTTATGGAGTTATGCCCCTTTCGGATGTAATAATCTCCGATTTTGTTATCTGTAGCTGAATGTACAAGTTATATCTGCAGATCCATGTTTGATACAGCTTATTCGTCTCAGTTCTCATTTTACAGAGTGCTAAGTCAGACGCCTATCAAAAGTGGCTTCCCTTGACCCATATTTTACAGAGTTATGCCCCTTTACATATATATAATTTTTCTATTTCTGTCCTATATGCCTGAATGTAACCAACTACCGGTATATCTTGATCATTCCACATAGAACTATCTCTTCCCCAATTCACACTACACATGGGTCTCAATCACTTGGGGAAAGCCGAGGGGTTTTGATTAGATCAATCTCATGTTGAATTGTTGTGATATATTTATTTTTTTAACGTTATGAACTTCTTGATTATGCAGTAAAATATTTTAATATCTGAGCTAACTGAACTCTAATAGTCATTGATAGATTTTCGGCGAAAACATGGTAGTAACGATCATCCACATTCTCCAAGGCATTTACACAGTTGCGAATAAGGGGAGATAATTGAGATGCTGTACTATTTTATGAGCGCGTCTCATTTATTATGATACAAGAAATTTTATTTAATGTCAGATTACATGAGGAATAAAAAACATTAGCTATGGTGGAATTTAAAACAAAACATACGAAAATGTATTAATATATCTTTGTCACATTTAACATTCGTACGGAGGCGGAGGGGGGGGAGTGTGGCTTTGTTGAGAGGTTCCCTAACCTGGAATAAATTCCTTTCGCAGTACTAAAAACCAGCATTAGCTTGCGTGATCTGCCATTCCGAATTTGATTTGTTACTGTCTCATTCGGTCCACCACGGAAAAAAGGGGTCTGTTATATTAACTTACCGTAATAAAAGCGGATAGATTTTCCTAAAAAATTAGACCAACTTGGAGTGGAAAATCCCAGCAGAACCAGAGCTATAACACTTGATGTAAAACGTGGGCCATTACTGTCACACTAACTGTAGCAGAATCTAAAGATGCAGATCTGCTTACTGATCTGAACCCTACTGATGACCTTGACCTATTTTTCAAGGCCATTGTATGAACTATTATGATCCCAATATCTCTTGAAAGATTGCCAGTATTTGAGACTGGTACAAGTGCAGGTCACATGGTACAACTGTCAGTAAAGAGCAATGGGGCAAATGAGAATTGATTTTAAGACCAATTTCCATGGCTTGGTTCTATATATCTCAGAAATGTATTAGCTATCAAGCTTGTAGGATTACATGGAACAGAAATTATCGATGAAAAACTAACATGCTTCATGAAATATATATGATGGCCACACTCATCCAGTGGGTCAATACATGAAAAAAGTGTGTAATTTTTAAAGACATTATTTCTTGAAGGTTCAGTTCTATACAGCTGTATGTACACCACACAATCTGGTGATAAATGAGAGCCGTTTGGCCGATGAGAGATCAAAATCAATCACATTTCAAACTCGTGTTAATAATACAGGCATTACAAGCGTCTAGTCCGTCATTCATAATCCAGCAGTCGTCCATTAGAGAACATCCGCGTCCATAATCCAAAGACCTATTCCATTTTCCATATAACAGTATTAGCACAAATTCAAAATGACAATCATAGTATACATAAACATAGGCTTGTTTCCTACAAGAGAGAAGCGGTCAACAGTTTTCAATGATGCCGACAAGACATCATGATGTTCCAAAAATATCAAATCCGTATCGCTGATCAGTATTCTTAATCCATAATATTCGTTGTAAAGTCGTCATCTAAAGAATGATGTATCTCAGTCACGCTTTGATTGTGACTGTTCATATGAGTACCATGAGGATCTTGAAGTACATGGGTTCATACAGCCCCTAGCCCCGGGTTAAGCGGAATTAGACACAAGTAATTTAAGCTACTGGCAAAAGTAGACAAAGGGTTCATTTACACAATCGACTAGGTCATTAAAATGAAATCTTGAGTCTTATGGGTTAGAGTGAGTTGCTGGTAATCAGTGACCTTGACCTTTTGCCCTGAATTTTGCTACGGGCATTCGATCAAAACTGCTACACTGCACTGCACATTTGACTATAAACCATGTAAGATGGTGATCATTCAAAGACTGTTCATTTCTGACATTCTGAAATTCTTAATTCAGGTACTCCCACACTGCTCACATTGTTGGAGATTTACTGATATTGGTAGGTGGAGTCAACTTTGACCACACCCCTCCTGGATTGGCGATCATCTCACTCAGCACAGGGCACTGTCAGGAGTATACATTACCTGTAAGTATCTATGCCACAAATTCCAGATATTTCAGTCCAAGAATGTGCATTTTTCTGGTGAGTTTATTGGGACAGAGATTTGAATCTTTTACTAGGAGAAATCTATCCCTATGGGTACTTTATGAAGCTCAATAATAAGTTATTTCCCTGAATAAATTTGGCCTGACATAAATTCTTTGTCCAATCCAGTGTATAACATAGTACTTACTATCGAGGAGTCGGGAAGTTCAGTGGGTGCTTTCTCAAACTCAGCAGCGAGGAGGTCACCGAATAAGGCGCATTAAAATTTATAGTTCGTTTATCATCACTGCCCACCCCCAATTGTGCCTTCGCCATGAAGATTCGTTTTAATTGTTATTTTCATTCTGCAATGTCTAAGACAAAAGTTGTTAGCAACTTTTGTCAACAAGCGTTGTTAGCAACTTTTGTCAACAAGCATTGAAAGTCTCATTTTCACCAAAGATTACAGCTAATTTATACTGCTAAGATTGTTCATGCTTCAAAAATTAATTAGAGAACAATCATATATTTATTTATTCTGCAAATTGTCGCTCACCCGTCAGCTTGTTTCAACACATTTTCTATAGAATACTTTGTGCCCAACTGCCCAACCCATCACCCTTTCCTGGCGAGCAGGTGATGATAACGAACCATTAAAGGTTAATGAGCCTAAACTTCAGTTCTAGTAGCGTAGCAGAATTAAAATTTAGACAGATTTGTACCAGTCTGCAGGACTAGTGAAATAAAAATGTTTCCAGTCCTCAAACATGGCAGTGTGACTAACGTCACAGGACCTACGAAGTAGGGTTTGATAAGATTTAAGTGTGTACTCGAGAGATGACTTGGGGGCCCAATGTGCTACCGTGAGAGAATTTATATAGCAGTCTCTAATTGACAGTGGGTACTATTAACTTTTCCAGATGTCACCGCTGGTGAGTCATTAGCGTAGCAACTATTATCGCCCTCAGGTCCTATTACCCTGGACACTTATCAGCCCAGCAGTACAGCACGAGGTCACCCATCCAAGTCTTGACCGGGCTCAAAGTCGCTTAACTTCGGTGATTTTACGAGAGCCAGTGTGTCCAACGTGATATGCCATATCAGGGAACCTTCAAAAGTCACAATGAAACATACAGCCAAGGGTTCCCGATGAGCATGACAGTGCACTCGATGAGCCATCAATAAATAATAAAAAAATAATTATAAATCAAATTTTCATCAGAATTTGGTCAGCTCAGAACTTGCTGGTAACAGTCCCCTACTGCACATTTATGCAAAATATCAAGGTTCTAATGTCAACGGTTCTCCTTATTTTGCCGATGAAAGGATTTGGATGGACTCACTCACTCACTCACTGACTACCGGACAGGAATATTCTCACCTGTCCATTGTTTTTGTTATCAAGGGCAGTCTCACAAAGGATGACATGATACTCAAAATTGCAAAAAAAAATTATTGCTCAATAACTATAATTTATATCAAGATAAAAGCCAAATGTGTTTTTCATTCACTAAACTACCATACTGTATACAAGTGGGTGAAGTTGGCTGAAATAAGCCAGATGAGATCGTTGATTCAGCCATGGCCGCCATTGCATCATCTCGGCCTCATTAAATTAATTTCCAGAAACCTCCATCCATGACAGACCAATTAGATAAGTCAATAAAACATGATAGCTATTGGCGTTCTGGAGGACATGACACGACATGTGGATAAATTTCAGACTCACAATCTCACTAATGAAATAATGAACTCGGATGAAGATAAAGCACACAAGAGAGAGAACTTCAGTTTTTATCCATGATGTAGAGCAGCTTGTGAAATAAGCAGTATGGATTATTTTACCATTTCGCTGGACTGGAAGTTGTGGAACAGTCATTCATACATTTATTCAAATTTTCCTGGACTGGCAGACAGGTGTCAAATTTGAAATGTGAATAGCATTTGTAGATTTGTGTTCGATCAGATTGTAATCATGCTTATTTTATTGAGATTTTCTATGAATTAAGAAATTTTCAGCTCATATTTCTTTCCCAATTCTGTTTTTTTCAGCACGTGTTCAATGGTTTGCCAATCATGTACCACAACCACAGCAGTGTTCTGACAGAAGACTATGTGCTTTGGATACTAGGGGGAGGGGGCAACTGCTTCTCCTTTGGGACACACCTGAATGCTTCACCTCTCATTCTGGACATTGGTCCATATTTGCAGCACTTCACACACACTGCATCTCATTCAAAATCTTAGGAGTGCTTGGTAAAGTATCTATAGCAGTGATATCATATGTAATAGATCTTCCAATTATTGATGCGGAAATTCTTTTATGGACGATGGATGAATGAGGATTGAATGTCAGTTTTGCCACTTGCTGTAAGACTGGATTTGAAGTTGGGTAAATACAGCAGGAGGTTGTGGTAGCAGAGGAACACTTTTAATGTTGCAGTTAATTCATCCCTCTTTGTCCATCTATAATGACAGGATTCCTACACTAATGGTAGTAAGTCCTGGAATGTCATGGAATTTGAAAAGCAATCTTCCAGTAAAATCATGGAATTTATATTTTTTTCATTGAATTTTACATATGATATATAATATAAAAATATGAGTGAAACTTTTAGAATGTGGAAAGACGTCTGATGGTATTGTTAGCGGCAAAACAATTGATGTTTACCCTGAAAAAGTGATTGTGTTGACAGGGAGAATAATGTGATGATCCCCTGTGATGATGATATTCTGAAGTCAACTTTTGCAGATGTTTATGAAATGCTGACTATATCCACAACATCGGCAAATGGTGATTAATAGAAAAGTTCTACAAAAATGTCCTGAAAAGTCGTGGGAATTCTCTTGTTGCAACATGCATGGACTGATTGAGGTTGGTGCCTCTGTAGTTCAGTGACAATTTTGAAGGTTAGCAATTTTCATCCCCAGGCCAGAATGACTCCTGTGGTATTGTCATCATATTTTTTTATTAGAATTATTTTGAGATATCATTGCACCATGTCGCTAATTCATATCTGAAACAATCCCCACCCTTCTCTGTGTTCAGAGAACGACAAATCACAGCGCCGCTTCCACCCGCTAGTTAGAATATCCAGGGCTTGCCGGAAGCAGTCGATTGAGGTTCTCTGAGGTCTCAGGTTCTGTGTAACTAATGGTAGCACTGCTCTGCAATCTAAATCAGTGATGGCCGATAAGGGAGTGTTTTTGCCAAATTGGTTTCAAGTATTGTCATCCTACATCCATCTCTGTTTCTCATTAACGCCATATATAAACAATGCCTATACCTAGAACAATAACTATACCTAGAAACACCAAACTTGTACCACAGGAGCCTATTGAAAATCAATGAGCTTGACCCGATGTTTTGGGGTAGGCTAGTCAAACTGTTATATTTGCCAAAAATGATATTGCCTAAGTTCACTGAACATACACCAGAGACACACCTGGTCGTGGGCTACTGCAACAATTGGGTTTTGGTTATTGTCAACATATACATCCATCCCTCTGTCTGTTTTAGTTTACCACTGTACCTCAAGAATGTCTATGCCGAGGAGCCCAAGACTTACATGCATGCAGCCTATTGAAAATCATTGAGACTGACACAATCATTCTGGGTCTCACGTCCAGGATCAGTGCTGATTTCTATTACATAAAAGATCTATGTAACTCTATTGGGTCAAGAAAAAAAGGACCAGTGGACAACCCTCATGAATTGGGAGCAGCTGAGGACAAGAAGCTGCTCCCTTAATATGTTTAATTCGCAAATTTTATGTGAAGATATATCTTTCGGACACACCGTACCCTTCTTTTCCATCACATTGAGGATGAGTTGGACAGTGACTCTGTTTTGTCCGGCCTACTTTTCTGCCCAAAATTTCAAATCCGCTTATCGGTGAGTGAAGGTTGACCCCTGTTTGCAAAGATAAATCGGCTATATAGCTGAAATATTGTTGAATGAGAATCTGATTCTTTCTCTTTCCGATAAAACAGTCTGTGTGTAACACATACAGGGATATCTTCCTTCAGTAAGATTCTCTTCAGCCTATGTAATGCACCTGCAACGTTCCAACGTCTCATGGACATAGTGTACGTGATCTATTATGGAAAAATTGACTTCTTTACATGAATGACGTAATTGTGTTCTCAAAGATGTTTGCAGATCACCTAGGTCATGAAGTGCAAAACTGTACTGAATCTAATCCCTACCAATGATTATTCATTTGTAATAGCCGAAGCATATATACCAGTAGACAATTTCATCTCAAGGGTAGCCCTCAGAATAGGGCTACTGAAATATTTGATTTTACGATTAGTTTTTGAGAGGTGTTTCACAGCCAATATTTCGTCCTTCGGTGACCCCGCTTAAGGCAGCACAGAAAACATGTCTTGTTAGGTAGATATTAATTATGCTTAATTAGAACAGTGTGAGTCTCAAGCCTGGAGAGTCTCAAGTCATATTATTATTACTATTACAATTAGTTATCATTATAATAAAATGTATATTTTATTTGCAATATTGGTAATATATTGTATTCGTTTAGTCATCAGTAAAAGAGATCAGTCAAAAGATATGAGCGTTGCCTCTCTTTCTTTAGTTAGGTTGGGGTGGGGGTGCACTGCTCATAAGTGAGGATAAACAGATACAAATTTTCCCATACCGGTTTTATCAAGTCAAGCAAGTTCGAAAACAGTTTTGGGACAGTGAGCACACAAACTGTTTAAGTGGTCACTTGGAACCGTTTAACACCATACAGGCGCAATAATCGGAGTGGAGCAAATACTGTAAATGCCTTATCTTCTGCGTGGAACAAACTTCCGCAATTGTCATGAAAAAATGTTTTCTGCGAGATAGTTCCCATGACTATATCTTTCTTTTGCTGTCAGGTAATCTTATAAAAACGGACTGAATCATTCTAGAACATTTGTAGGTTTTCCATCTGGATGTGACTCATCATTGTTATTTCCATAGTTCTCTGCCACAGGCCTCCACTGTGCAGATAATATATATTGAATTTTGTTCTTAAAATCAAATTGTAATGCATAATCAGTAAGGTGGTTTATTAGTTGTTTATTTGTTAAACACTGCACTGCGGTGGTCTAATGGTTAGTGGTCGGCCTCGCAAGCGGTAGGTACTGGGTTCGATCCCAGGCCAGGTCGCACAAAAGACTTGAAAAATGGAACTTATTGCTTCCTCGCTTACGCTCAGCATTAAGAGGATAGAACAAGGACTAGTTCGCTCGGTGTCAGTATAATGTGACTGAGTGGGGTGTCATGTCTGTCTATGGCAGGATATTTCAGTGGAACAGCACTATAGAATGGCAGCATTATATCTGCTCTGTTACAAGTAGGTACCCCCACCCTACCCCTCCCTTCCATTCCCCGTCGTGATATAGCTGAAAAAATGTTGAAAGCGACTAAACCCTACTCACTCACTTATTTGTTGAACAGAACAAAGGAAACAATTTTGCAGATCTCATGAAAACATCCTGTTAAAAGTGGTATAAGTGGTCTCCTTGAACTCCTTCGCGAAAGATGCATCCAGAGACAATGTTTTTGAGTGAAAACCAGAAAAGAAAATTTCAGTGAATAATTAAGTATCTACAGTAGGTAAACGGCTAAACGGGTTTAGTGTTGAAATGACAGTAGAAATCCGACAGACTGTTTTCAGTGGAATCGCATTTGAACATATTTCCGTTTTACTTTGTAATTTGCAGAATATGGGATTTTGCAATCTCCCGCTACCGTCTGTCCCAGAAGAAATATCCGTGACGTCTTGTCGGATTTATCACGAAATAAAGATTGTTGTTATCTGAAACTTGCATTGGCCAATTGTTCTGCCAATGATGATCACACGAAATCAGGTCGAACACGTCACGAGGAAGATTCATTTTCGAGATGAGAATGTCTGGGTTGAATGTCAGGTCAAAGTTGCAGTGACCTATTGTTCTACCAAAGATGCTTGCATAAATTCAAGTACAAGTCGTCATAAAACATCCTTTTCCAGATGGGTAATTACCATGTTAATCCATAGACGTTCGCCATAGTGCCGTTGGACAATTCCAAACACAAGGATAGGCCATTCTCTCCCAGGGTGCTTTACTCTAAGCTCCATTTACCCCTGAAGGGGTCTCGCCATTTTGTGCAGGATTCTTGCAGAAACCAAGAGCTGTTCTATCTTAAACGTATATTTATCTTGACATACACTTAGCATTTCTTCAATATATTTCAAAACGCCAATGCCACTTGGTTTGACAGTAGCTTTTTACAATTTTATCGTAGAACTATATGTGGTGAAAATATATATCAGTGAACAGTGGCCGATATCAAATCGCCCAGTTAGACGGTCGCCATGTTCGTTTATCCTGACGACAGATAACGTCGGGTCAACTCTGACACAGTCCATGAGACCCTGACATCGCTAAATAGAGAGGCGCGAACCAGAATGCAGTGAATGCCTGGTAGGCCTTGATAGACGAAGTAATTGAAGCAAGGAGAAACCATGACGTTCAGAAGGCAGTGACAAAGCACTGATGTGCTTCTTGACTGCACCGCATCTTGCGCAAATTACCATTTGGATACTGGGGAATCACCTTAAATGAAAAACATATCACGGTGTTGGTAGATTGACAATGGTTTACTCGAATATATCATCGGTAACTACAGGCCGACAAATATCGATTATGTAGCTAAAAAGCACGAAGTTATTTTAAAGAATGAATGAAAATTGTATGTTTGAAAATATATTAAAAGTGAAGGTGCATGAGGACAACTATATTATTTGGTATTTTCCATATAATATGTCACGAGTCATACACATAGATAATAAATATTATTTAGCACAATCTCGTTGATAAAGAAAGGACACCATTATCATATTTGGTTAGAAAATTGGAAAACCGCGAGGAAAACACGCGTTTGCGAATCCGAAAAGAGTTAAGCCCCTTTGTCAGATAAGAGTACATGGTGATATGTGTGCATTTCTGTGCACGCAATCACTGTTTGCTTTCAAAGACTCACAGTTCATTGTGTACAAAATAGTACCCAGTAGATTTTAGAGAATAGCTTTTACCATTGTTAACAATGCGGTTCAATCAGTGCAGATGTAAAAAGAAAGGTAATCCTTGGGGAATTGTTCGCTTGCTATGTTGTAACCCAGACAAGACACGAATTAGGAATGATATTCTCTCATGCGAAACAACCGTCTGGTCACCTTTAATACAGGAAAAGAAACGACGAAAAAGCTGACTTGACTGGAAAGTTTTTAGTACGATATGGTTGACAAATATTTACAGAATATGAATCATTTATATACAGAAAGTAAAAGGGTACAATGAGAAATGTAATTCAATTCATTGGCTTAAACGTAAGAGACAGGTAATGCCCACTATGTTGATGACGTTGCAAGTTATGAAAGAACACTTGGTATACATTTGATTTACGAAGTTAAATACAGAGGAGATGATAGGGTAGGGTGTGTTCCGAGGGTGTGTTCTGAGTGAGCAGATGAGGGTGGGTGTGTTCGGAGGGATGAGAGGGTTGGGTGTGTTCTGACGGAGGAGATGAGGGTGGGATATGATGTGAGGGAGGAGATGAGAGGCGGGGGTGTCTTCTATGGGAGGATTGACAGGGTGGGATATGATCTGTGAGAGGAGATGAGAGAGTGGGGTGTGTTCTGAGGGAGTAGATGACGGTGAAAGTGTTCGGATGGAGGATATCCCTGGTGGGATATGAAGTAGATAAGAGGATGGGATAGAAGGAGGGAGAAGATGACGGAGTGGGATATGAAATGAGAGGGAGGGGTGTGTTCTGAGAAAGTAGACGAGGGTGGGAGTGTTCGGAAGGAGGAGGTGAGAGAGTGGGATATAATCTGAGGGCGGAGATGAGAGGGGTTGTGCTCTGAGGGAGGAGATGAGAGAGTGTGGTGTGGGACGTATGATCTGAGAGTAAGATATACTCCAAGATAACCCCATCTGAGATACTCGTCTCATTCAATTCTAGGATTGAGTGAGTGAGTGAATAAGAATAGAATTGAGTGACCTAAGGCTGAGATAAAGCTTAGATAGCCGAGGAATCAACACATGTACAGAATAGTACTAATACATGTCTAGGAACGTGCAAAAAGCACTAAAACAGAGTAATAACAGAACATATCTTCAAATATTCCCATGTAAATCATACTATGGATTTCTAGTTTCAGTCAAGTCCCAGAGTTCCCGAATACATCGACAGTGTTGTATGGGGCGGGTAGACTCTACGCATCTGCTAGAACTTGCCACGCCGACGCGGTTCATTGACTGAAACGCAAGGACAGATTCAAGACGCATGATGCAAGGAAGGTAAATTTACTCCGCAATCCAGGAGTCTCGCGTATTCGAAACCGGAAGTAGAGACTATCACAAAGACAAACTTCCACTACCCTTGTCGCCATATCACACAACTAATCACACACAAGTACCATCCGGGCACTCACCAGACACCCACGCAGACCCACACGCGCACACACCGCGATTATGCGATGGTGGCGGGATATGCCGAGGGTGGTGATGGTGGCGGTGGTGGATATAGCTGTGATCGTTGACGAAGTTGGTGGTAGTTGCCCATGTTGGGGTCTTCTGTTCTCGACACATTTCTCTGCTGTGAGTTACGTTTACGTAGCTGCTGGTTGACGATGTATAGTTACTTCCCCTCCACCACTTTGCCATGATCGCTGTAAGGATGTTTCAGTCAACACACCGCAAGCTGTATAGACTGCGTTGGAGTTGCAAGTTCCAGCAAACACGCAGAGACGACAATGCAGCAACATAAAGCATGTTGATCCATTCGGGAAACTCCGGTGTGTGGACACCTAGCGACCTAATGTATTTTCTACATCGAAAGATCTCAAGATTAGTTATGTGATTAATCTATTATGTTAGTCTGGTACGTTCTAGCACGTGCATGAATCAGTAAAACTCTGTGAATAGTGAATCAGTACAGCAGAAATGGAAAGAAAGAAGGGAACAGTGGACAAAGGAAGCATGGAGAACATGATCCTCAGGAGGAGAGATCAGGGAAAGAGAGATCAGGGATAACCTGGCCGTTGGGAAGAGCGGATGAAGCAGGGAGAACATGGCGGCCAAGAGGAGAGAGCAGAGAGAATGTAAACCCCCTGACCCCCCCATTCAAGTGTGGTCCGCCGTGATATCAATAAGCTTAGTTCTTGATTGTATATGTAGGGTTGGGTGACAGGGTAAACAGGAGCAGGAAACAAAAGAGGCATGGATCGGGAGCAAGGATCAAGAACCAGAGAAGGAATAAGGGGCACGATGGTCAGAAGCTGGGAGAACAGGAGGAGGCAGCCCAGAGCACAGTAGGGAGGGAGGGGGAGCAGGGAGCAAGGACGAGAGAAAGAACAAGAAGCTCAATGGTCAGGAGCTGGGAGAACAGGAGGAGAGAGCCTAGAGCACAGTAGGGAGGAAGGGAGAGCAGGGAGCAAGGATGAGAGAAAGAACGGGAAGCACAATGGTCAGAAGCTGGGAGAACAGAAGGAGAGAGCACAGTAGGGAGGGAGGGAGAGCAGGGAGCAAGGACGAGAGAAAGAACACGAAGCACAATGGTCAGGAGCTGGGAGAACAGAGGGAGGGAGGAGACCAGGGAGCATGAAGGTCAGCGATAGCAGAGAGCACTGTCTGGGTAGCTAGGACGACAATGTAGAGGAGTTGAGGTTTGGAGGGAGGGGGAAGGGGAGGGGGGCAGTAGATCATGGTCATCAGGAGGAGGGAGCTGGGAGAATGATGGGAAACCATGAGACGAAGAGACTTATGGTGCCTAAATTATTAACAGCGTATTAGATGTGAGCATGACTCCATCCGACTTCCTGTGTCAGAAGCAGTTTGGATGGAACACAATAGGCAGTAAAGATTAGCCGATGTAAAATAAGACAAGAGATGGGAAGTTGGTCAGCTCTGACAATGCACAGCAAGACGAGGTATGATAAGTTGGCCAGTTTTGATAATGTAAGGGAAGTCGAGAGATGGGAAGGTGATGTAAAAGAAGACGAGGGATGGGAAGGTGATTAGCCTTAGCGATGTACTGGAAGACCAAGAACATAAAATAATTATGTAGATGGCCACCAGGAATAGGATGAACGTTGGGTAGAGATGGATATTTTACATGTTCAGTTGCCAAATTTCGCATTGGTACAGATGTTTTGGAGCAGAAAAGCATTATGCGATGATGAGGTCTCCCATATTGTTTCTCAAGGAACACTCCAACCCATTGATCATGTATACTATATTGAGTTTTGCACTGATTGCTTGATTTAGGTTATATTCGATATGGTCACCAAGGCTGTAGAATAGTCGGCATTGTTTCAGGATAAAAGGTAGCTTCGACTTTATCTGTCGACCAATATAATGGGACACGCCAAATATGGCAATTATAATAAGGTTTCCGTGACAAATTCCGTCTTTCTGAAGGCATAAACCCGTTACATGGAGAGAACACTGTCACTATCGATAAACTTGAAGTCAAAATCATGACCATAGCTCTTCTTGGCAATGGCACCTTTGTCCTGCTTCTTTTTGGTGAAGATGCTTCTCACGCGCCGGAAGACTTTCTCCGTGAAGGACTGTTTTCGGCAAACCAATTCGGCCTTCTCTTTTTCGATTCCAATCTGTCCCGATT